>JAMFTG010000383.1:0-92500 GCA_023974075.1 Chaenocephalus aceratus | reverse complement strand
AATTTTCAGATTTTTTAAGAAAGTCAGAATTTTGGGGAAATAAATCAGACTTTTGAGATTTCAGAAAATAATCAAATGTGTTTTTTAAGATGGACTTTTATTAATCCCTCGTGGGGAAATGGTTTCTCGGTAGGACTTGGTATTGGCGGGACTTGAACTGGTGACCTTCCAGTTACCAAGACAACTCCCTATCGACTTCGCCACCACCGCTATTTTTAGAATACTCATACTGTGAACTGGGTTATTATCTATCACCCTGTGGTTAGACTCGCAGTGTGGACCTGTGTCGACTTTCCAACTACGATATTAAAGGTTTTTATTAAACAGTACATTACGTGTTACTTGTTAGGACTTACGACATGCTGACTGCAGTGGGGTTTGAACCTGTCCCCTGATCCCAACACCAACGCTCTATCCACTTAGCCACTGCCTTCCCTAAACACAAAGTTAGGAACTGCTTTGTCTGTTTTTATTCTGGTGTTTGTTCGGTTTGCACCCCACACTAAAAACGCTATATAAATACATTTAAATAGCTTTAATGATGGATCTATTGCTTTATGTAAACGCTGTTAATAAAGGAAGAAGCATTACACAGTGCTTCTCGATTGCACTTAATTGTAGTTTCCCATTACATGCACATGCACAGCAGTAATCCGATGATACTAATGACGACATTAATCTCTTTCCATGGCACACAGGTGAAGCTAATAGCATTAGCCACGGCTGGAGGGAGGCCGTGGAAACGCAGATTTAATTACTGACGTTAATTACATGTGTGCTCTTCCTGCCAAGACATGATGAAAGGTCTACTGTGACTGTGTGTTAGTGGGAACGTACCAACACTGCTGAGACTAAACGCTCGTTGTGGTTCCATTTAGACGGGTGTGCACCCCCCCACGGTGAGGACTCCAAGCACAGTTTAACTACAGTGCACACCGAGCAGCATCCTGCAATACGATCAGGTGTGAGGCTGAAACTGGAGGGCTATTAAGCACACTGCAGTGGAACAGCATTACTCAAAGCTCCGTCCTCGTGGAGATAACTCAGGAATCCTTTTTATTGTTGGACACATTTAGAGAAGTATCATGGTTGTGTCTGCACCGGGTAACGAAATGCAGATTGATGCAAAAAAACTATATTTCTGTTCGTCAGAAACGGGATAATTCCTCCAGAAATACGAGTACTGTCGAGACGGCTTTGTTTTAAGGAGAACACTTGGGAGCGTACACGTTCCTTCTTTCTGTAGGAAGTAAAGAAAGCTATGGATGTATTTGTTGTTTGAGGTGCACGATATGACCCAGCAGCTTTAAGACAAGACGACACTAGTGTGGAAGCTATTCAGTATTTTTCACATTTATTTAATGTATTTATTTGTTATTTTTTGTTTTGTAGAATTAATTAATTGACAGCCATATTATTTAAGTTAAGTTGTGATCCGGCTAAAATGCTTTTATTTTGAAGGTGATTTGGGCACACAGCTGGGTTTCTTTAAGGCAGGGGTGTCAAACTCGAGGCCCGGGGGCCACATTCGGCCCGCGACTTCATTTCATGTGGCCCCACAAGAGCTTGCAAAGAATATAATATGTTTATTATACGGTTACATGCTACAGAAGCACGTTGCTCATAAACTACATGTCCCACAATGCATCTCAAATATGACTTTTTTCTCAGAATTTGCCTTTTTTTCTTCAAAATATGCATTTTTTCATAGAATTCCTTTTTCTCAGAATTAGATTTTTATTTCAAAATGTCACTTCTATTTCTTTTTTCTCCAGAATTTGGCTTTTCTTTTTAAATCATTTTGGGACATACGCACTGAAGAGACTTGCAATTATTTGCCCTAGACTTCTGCTTTCAGACGTAGTTAATTATGAAGTTATTACCCTATCCGATGATAATCCAATGCAGAGGCAATGATGTAATATAATACATTATTTTATATATATGATATATTTATATGTGTATTTTTATATAGTCTTAAAGTTACAACCGGCCCTTTGAGTGCAACCATAATGCTGATGTGGCCCTCGATGAAATTGAGTTTGACACCCCTGATTTAAGGCACTCAGGGCACAGAGCAGTCGGTGGGCACCGGGAAGGTCTCTGCTTTTCACCAGTGTCAGGCTGAGCAAACCTTTCAACACCTTGTGCTGTATTGTTCCCGCAAGGTGAAGCTGATACAAACACGTTGATGCCTTGTCTGGACAATGGACTCATTACCAACTCATGACCTGCGTAAGATCCACTATACCTGGTGCCTCAGTGGCCTTCTGAAGTTTTATTGTTGTTGACAAATAGCCACTACAACTATTATTTCCTGCTTCGCACTAATGCAGTATTTTCACCGGAAAGTGGGCAGGTCCGTAATTTAGCTCATGCTGTATTTTTGATTTATGACCCCTGATCTGTCCTTTCTATTATCAGACACATGTTCGGACCTGAGAGATTGTGGCGGGATTGACAGGGGGAGTTGTGGAACATGTTTCATTAAAACCTTCGGAAATAAAACAGAGAAAAAAAAAACAGGGTCGAGAGACGAAAAAGAACCGAGGTCGATATCAAAGAAGTCTTCCGAAAACACAGAATCGGCTCAAGAAACGTGTCCGTCCACACGAGACCGCTCGACCCGCTCGACACGCTGTAGTACATATGCCGGGCCTGTAAGTAGCTGCTAAATCCACCGCGGAGAACTACATTTTAGCAACATGTAGTTCATGTGGTTCTCCAGGTCCACTTGTTGCGGATGGTTGCGGTCGAGGAGCGGTAGATGTTGCACTAACATCTGTATCATGGTCAGTAGCGTCTGGAGCACGAGCGCACTGTGATCCGACATTGTTGTTGTTGGCGAAACGCATCAGCAATGACGCGGGTGTGAGGTGGGGAGAGGCGGGGCTATGATCGTTTAGGGCGTACACACGGTGCCGCAAGCGTTACGTTCCCAGACCTTCCCACTATGGGATGCGTTATCGTTTCCGCGGCTCCGTTACGGCCTCGTTACGAACCGTCCATACTATAGATGTCCCGATCCGATCACGTGATCGGGGCCGATCACGTGATTTTCAAAAAATCGAGGATCGGGAGAAAAAAATCGGGGATCGGGATTTTTTTATTTTTTTTAAAATAATTTTTATTTTTTTTATTTAATGTTACAAAACAAAAATGACCATGTTCACGTCTTAAAGTCATCCTGAGGACTTAGTTTTGGTTTAAAATTACACAACATCATGTATGTGTTGCTTTCTTTGGGCTTGTTTTCAGACCTGGTTGCTTATTCCTCTCAAAGCTGGCAACAGAGTGGGCGCAGTGTCTAATAGTAGCAGCAAGCTAACGAGAGGCTACGTTACATTACATTATTACATTACATTACATTGCATTTAGCTGACGCTTTTATCCAAAGCGACTTACAATAAGTACATTCGACCAGGAAGACACAACCTTGAAGAAAACAGAATCAGCTGGTGACTCGGGAGTCGGGACGGAGAAAATGTCAGGAGTTTGGAAGTATTATGAAATTGAAAGCGAAGGCAGTGTAACAGCCAGATGCAATGTTTGCAAGGCGGAGGTTCCGCGTGGTGGAAAGAACAGAGCTACGTTCAACACAACCAATCTAATACGCTACCTGAGAAACAAACACCAACAACAACACGGCGAGTACACAGCGGCCACTCGGGTAACGGCACGGAAACAACCGACACTTTCAGAGGCTTTCAAAAGGAAAGAGAAACTGCCCCAGAACAGAGAAAAGGCCAAACAATAACAGCCAAGATAGCTGAATTCATCGCGTTGGATGACCAGCCGTTATCTGTTACCTTTTTGTTCTCTTAATGCATTGCATAAAGATCGGATCGGGAAAAATCGGTATCGGCAGATTGTCAAAATCAAATGATCGGAATCGGATCGGGAGCAAAAAAAGGTGATCGGGACATCCCTAGTCCATACGATAAAGAACTGTAGCGGATAACACCCGTTTCGTCTCCGTGTGGACGGGCCCTAGATCTACTGTGTGTCAAGCACCAAAAACACTACATTTCCCATGATGCAACGTGTTAGCAACAGAGGAGTTTAAAAGGTGTGTTTTACTTCTTTTTGGTGAAACTTTTAAATGAAAAGAGGGAGAATGTGTTCCATTTAAAGTCTGGGTTTAATTTAGAAATTAGTTGGTAGTTAGCGCAGCGTCTGAATGTGAACGCCTTGGGCTAAATCCGGCTTTACCTGAGGTTTCTCACTCTTTTCTGTCAGATCCGCCGATTAAACCCCCCTGACGAATACCGCCAAGTAAACTTCCTCTTGTTCTTTTCCAGCAAACAAGTGCAGCTCCACATTTCATGTTGCCATTATCAAACGAGCGACAATTTCACAGCACAGCAATCACACGGTAATGAACTTCAAGAAGCAATTAAAGTCTTTCCTGTGGAGGGACCTTCATGAATACAAGAAACAGCCTCTAATCACAGAGACTTCCTGCCGAGGTGTCGTACCACGGTTGTTGTTTGTCAAAAGATCCCTTCAGGTGGCCTCCGTCGGGCCGCTAATCACCACCTTTCCACCTGAAAGAAACTAACGGCAACTACTTGGTATGCCTCTCCGAAGGAGCTCATATCGCAGTCTGCACACACACCGTGTTGTTACAGAATCTGAGCTGTTGGTTTAAGGTTTCCAGCTGCCGTAGCCTGAGGGTCCGTCTCACATCTACTCCGTAATTAGTCATGGTCCAAACATAGAATCACTTACTGCCTACTCCATTTAATTTCTGAACATGGAATAAACAGAGTGCAACAGAGGCTTACACCCAATGACTAACACATGTGTGCAACAAGGAAAAGCAATTTAGGCTTTTAAAACCAAGATTAAAAAGGCCAGCCAACAGAATTTAGCTACATATCAACTTGATTGAGGCTTTTAAGTAAGGACACAGCAGGGAAACAGGCCAATACAGCAGGTTATGTTCGAGCCAGGGTGGCTTTTATGAAGCTCTCCATTAAATCAGGGAAATATTTAAAGGGGTACTCCAGTGATTTGCACTTGCCATAACGTTTAGGAACTCACGAGACACATGTATCTTCAGAAGAAATATCGGATTTGGTGCAGCAGAAGCTGAGAGGTGCTATCTACAGTTTGAACACTGGATACTACATTTCCCACAATGCACTCCATCAATAGAAGAGTTCAGGAATGAGTCCTTTCTGTCCCCTGGTCTGGAAGTCAATGGTTTTCTGAATGTGTTTTTAGTGTTTTCCCTGAAATAAGGTCCGATTAACACGAGCTGAAGATATTTTAACGTTTTGTTCTACGACAGAAAATACGTCAGTCAATACCCGACTGGAGGATTTAAAAACAGAGGTTGCTAACAAGTGTCACGCCCAACATTAGCCTCCTTTAGCTTAGCGGTGGAGACGCGAAGTCATGTGACCGTGCTGTAGTTCCTCTATAGCCCAACATTAGCCACCTTTAGCTTAGCGGTGGTGACGTGAAGTCATGTGACCGTGTTGTAGTTCCTTTGTAGCCCAACATTAGCCTCCTTTAGCTTAGCGGTGGTGACGTGAAGTCATGTGACCGTGCTGTAGTTCCTTTATAGCCCAACATTAGCCTCCTTTAGCTTAGCGGTGGTGATGTGAAGTCATGTGACCGTGCTGTAGTTCCTTTATAGCCCAACATTAGCCACCTTTAGCTTAGCGGTGGTAACGTGAAGTCATGTGACCGTGCTGTAGTTCCTTAATAGCCCAACATTAGCCACCTTTAGCTTAGCGGTGGTGACGTGAAGTCATGTGACCGTGCTGTAGTTCCTTTATAGCCCAACATTAGCCACCTTTAGCTTAGCGGTGGTGACGTGAAGTCATGTGACCGTGCTGTAGTTCCTTTATAGCCCAACATTAGCCGCCTTTAGCTTAGCGGTGGTGACGTGAAGTCATGTGACCGTGCTGTAGTTCCTCTATAGCCCAACATTAGCCACCTTTAGCTTAGCGGTGGTGACGTGAAGTCATGTGACCGTGTTGTAGTTCCTTTGTAGCCCAACATTAGCCTCCTTTAGCTTAGCGGTGGTGACGTGAAGTCATGTGACCGTGCTGTAGTTCCTTTATAGCCCAACATTAGCCTCCTTTAGCTTAGCGGTGGTGACGTGAAGTCATGTGACCGTGCTGTAGTTCCTTTATAGCCCAACATTAGCCACCTTTAGCTTAGCGGTGGTGACGTGAAGTCATGTGACCGTGCTGTAGTTCCTTTATAGCCCAACATTAGCCTCCTTTAGCTTAGCGGTGGTGACGTGAAGTCATGTGACCGTGTTGTAGTTCCTTTATAGCCCAACATTAGCCACCTTTAGCTTAGCGGTGGTGACGTGAAGTCATGTGACCGTGCTGTAGTTCCTTTATAGCCCAACATTAGCCACCTTTAGCTTAGCGGTGGTGACGTGAAGTCATGTGACCGTGCTGTAGTTCCTTTATAGCCCAACATTAGCCACCTTTAGCTTAGCGGTGGTGACGTGAAGTCATGTGACCGTGCTGTAGTTCCTTTATAGCCCAACATTAGCCACCTTTAGCTTAGCGGTGGTGACGTGAAGTCATGTGACCGTGCTGTAGTTCCTTTATAGCCCAACATTAGCCTCCTTTAGCTTAGCGGTGGTGACGTGAAGTCATGTGACCGTGTTGTAGTTCCTTTATAGTCCAACATTAGCCTCCTTTAGCTTAGCGGTGGTGACGTGAAGTCATGTGACCGTGCTGTAGTTCCTTTATAGCCCAACATTAGCCTCCTTTAGCTTAGCGGTGGTGACGTGAAGTCATGTGACCGTGTTGTAGTTCCTTTATAGCCCAACATTAGCCACCTTTAGCTTAGCGGTGGTGACGTGAAGTCATGTGACCGTGCTGTAGTTCCTTTATAGCCCAACATTAGCCACATTTAGCTTAGCGGTGGAGACGTGAAGTCATGTGACCGTGCTGTAGTTCCTTTATAGCCCAACATTAGCCTCCTTTAGCTTAGCGGTGGTGACGTGAAGTCATGTGACCGTGCTGTAGTTCCTTTATAGCCCAACATTAGCCTCCTTTAGCTTAGCGGTGGTGACGTGAAGTCATGTGACCGTGCTGTAGTTCCTTTATAGCCCAACATTAGCCTCCTTTAGCTTAGCGGTGGTGACGTGAAGTCATGTGACCGTGTTGTAGTTCCTTTATAGCCCAACATTAGCCACCTTTAGCTTAGCGGTGGTGACGTGAAGTCATGTGACCGTGCTGTAGTTCCTTTATAGCCCAACATTAGCCTCCTTTAGCTTAGCGGTGGTGACGTGAAGTCATGTGACCGTGTTGTAGTTCCTTTATAGCCCAACATTAGCCACCTTTAGCTTAGCGGTGGTGACGTGAAGTCATGTGACCGTGCTGTAGTTCCTTTATAGCCCAACATTAGCCACCTTTAGCTTAGCGGTGGTGACGTGAAGTCATGTGACCGTGCTGTAGTTCCTTTATAGCCCAACATTAGCCACCTTTAGCTTAGCGGTGGTGACGTGAAGTCATGTGACCGTGCTGTAGTTCCTTTATAGCCCAACATTAGCCACCTTTAGCTTAGCGGTGGTGACGTGAAGTCATGTGACCGTGCTGTAGTTCCTTTATAGCCCAACATTAGCCACCTTTAGCTTAGCGGTGGTGACGTGAAGTCATGTGACCGTGCTGTAGTTCCTTTATAGCCCAACATTAGCCTCCTTTAGCTTAGCGGTGGTGACGTGAAGTCATGTGACCGTGTTGTAGTTCCTTTATAGTCCAACATTAGCCTCCTTTAGCTTAGCGGTGGTGACGTGAAGTCATGTGACCGTGCTGTAGTTCCTTTATAGCCCAACATTAGCCTCCTTTAGCTTAGCGGTGGTGACGTGAAGTCATGTGACCGTGTTGTAGTTCCTTTATAGCCCAACATTAGCCACCTTTAGCTTAGCGGTGGTGACGTGAAGTCATGTGACCGTGCTGTAGTTCCTTTATAGCCCAACATTAGCCACATTTAGCTTAGCGGTGGAGACGTGAAGTCATGTGACCGTGCTGTAGTTCCTTTATAGCCCAACATTAGCCTCCTTTAGCTTAGCGGTGGTGACGTGAAGTCATGTGACCGTGCTGTAGTTCCTTTATAGCCCAACATTAGCCTCCTTTAGCTTAGCGGTGGTGACGTGAAGTCATGTGACCGTGCTGTAGTTCCTTTATAGCCCAACATTAGCCTCCTTTAGCTTAGCGGTGGTGACGTGAAGTCATGTGACCGTGTTGTAGTTCCTTTATAGCCCAACATTAGCCACCTTTAGCTTAGCGGTGGTGACGTGAAGTCATGTGACCGTGCTGTAGTTCCTTTATAGCCCAACATTAGCCACCTTTAGCTTAGCGGTGGTGACGTGAAGTCATGTGACCATGCTGTAGTTCCTTTATAGCCCAACATTAGCCTCCTTTAGCTTAGTGGTGGTGACGTGAAGTCATGTGACCGTGTTGTAGTTCCTTTATAGTCCAACATTAGCCTCCTTTAGCTTAGCGGTGGTGACGTGAAGTCATGTGACCGTGTTGTAGTTCCTTTATAGCCCAACATTAGCCACCTTTAGCTTAGCGGTGGTGACGTGAAGTCATGTGACCGTGTTGTAGTTCCTTTATAGCCCAACATTAGCCACCTTTAGCTTAGCGGTGGTGAAGTGAAGTCATGTGACCGTGCTGTAGTTCCTTTATAGCCCAACATTAGCCACATTTAGCTTAGCGGTGGAGACGTGAAGTCATGTGACCGTGTTGTAGTTCCTTTATAGTCCAACATTAGCCTCCTTTAACTTAGCGGTGGTGACGTGAAGTCATGTGACCGTGCTGTAGTTCCTTTATAGCCCAAAATGTGCCTCCTTTAGCTTAGTGGTGGTGACGTGAAGTCATGTGACCGTGCTGTAGTTCCTTTATAGCCCAAAATGTGCCTCCTTTAGCTTAGCGGTGGTGACGTGAAGTCATGTGACCGAGCTGTAGTTCCTTTATAGCCCAACATTAGCCACCTTTAGCTTAGCGGTGGAGACGTGAAGTCATGTGACCGTGCTGTAGTTCTTTTATAGTCCAACATTAGCCTCCTTTAGCTTAGCGGTGGTGACGTGAAGTCATGTGACCGTGTTGTAGTTCCTTTATAGCCCAACATTAGCCACCTTTAGCTTAGCGGTGGTGACGTGAAGTCATGTGACCGTGCTGTAGTTCCTCTATAGCCCAACATTAGCCTCCTTTAGCTTAGCGGTGGTGACGTGAAGTCATGTGACCGTGATGTAGTTCCTTTATAGCCCAACATTAGCCTCCTTTAGCTTAGCGGTGGTGATGTGAAGTCATGTGACCGTGCTGTAGTTCCTTTATAGCCCAACATTAGCCACCTTTAGCTTAGCGGTGGAGACGTGAAGTCATGTGACCGTGCTGTAGTTTCTTTATAGCCCAACATTAGCCTCCTTTAGCTTAGCGGTGGTGATGTGAAGTCATGTGACCGTGCTGTAGTTCCTTTATAGCCCAAAATTAGCCACCTTTAGCTTAGCGGTGGTGACGTGAAGTCATGTGACCGTGCTGTAGTTTATTTATAGCCCAACATTAGCCTCCTTTAGCTTAGCGGTGGTGACGTGAAGTCATGTGAATGTGCTGTAGTTCCTTTATAGCCCAACATTAGCCACCTTTAGCTTAGCGGTGGAGACGTGAAGTAATGTGACCGTGCTGTAGTTCCTTTATAGCCCAACATTAGCCACCTTTAGCTTAGCGGTGGTGACGTGAAGTCATGTGACCGTGCTGTAGTTCCTTTATAGCCCAACATTAGCCACCTTTAGCTTAGCGGTGGTGACGTGAAGTCATGTGACCGTGCTGTAGTTTATTTATAGCCCAACATTAGCCTCCTTTAGCTTAGCGGTGGTGATGTGAAGTCATGTGACCGTGCTGTAGTTCCTTTATAGCCCAACATTAGCCACCTTTAGCTTAGCGGTTGTGACGTGAAGTCATGTGACCGTGCTGTAGTTTATTTATAGCCCAACATTAGCCTCCTTTAGCTTAGCGGTGGTGACGTGAAGTCATGTGAATGTGCTGTAGTTCCTTTATAGCCCAACATTAGCCACCTTTAGCTTAGCGGTGGAGACGTGAAGTCATGTGACCGTGCTGTAGTTCCTTTATAGCCCAACATTAGCCACCTTTAGCTTAGCGGTGGTGACGTGAAGTCATGTGACCGTGCTGTAGTTCCTTTATAGCCCAACATTAGCCACCTTTAGCTTAGCGGTGGTGACGTGAAGTCATGTGACCGTGCTGTAGTTTATTTATAGCCCAACATTAGCCTCCTTTAGCTTAGCGGTGGTGACGTGAAGTCATGTGAATGTGCTGTAGTTCCTTTATAGCCCAACATTAGCCACCTTTAGCTTAGCGGTGGAGACGTGAAGTCATGTGACCGTGCTGTAGTTCCTTTATAGCCCAACATTAGCCACCTTTAGCTTAGCGGTGGTGACGTGAAGTCATGTGACCGTGCTGTAGTTCCTTTATAGCCCAACATTAGCCACCTTTAGCTTAGCGGTGGAGACGTGAAGTCATGTGACCGTGCTGTAGTTCCTTTATAGCCCAACATTAGCCACCTTTAGCTTAGCGGTGGTGACGTGAAGTCATGTGACCGTGCTGTAGTTCCTTTATAGCCCAACATTAGCCACCTTTAGCTTAGCGGTGGAGACGTGAAGTCATGTGACCGTGCTGTAGTTCCTTTATAGCCCAACATTAGCCACCTTTAGCTTAGCGGTGGTGGTGTGAAGTCATGTGACCGTGCTGTAGTTCCTTTATAGCCCAACATTAGCCACCTTTAGCTTAGCGGTGGTGACGTGAAGTCATGTGACTGTGCTGTAGTTCATTTTGTGTGGTGTTTCAGATCATAATAGAGAAGCTCTTTAAAATCAGTCGTGTACATTTCTGAGAGTTAGTGCTGATGTGCAGAATCCCCCCCAATGTAAGCAGCTTACAAGAAGCACAGTCTGCACATTTTGCTTGACCTCGCTATGATAACTGAAGCCTGTTGGCCTTTAGGATTAAATATCTGAGCGAGCGAGGGTGAATACATACATACAATACATAATATCCAGTTACTTGTGATTTTCCGAAAAAGCTGAATTTGGAGGGAAAAGTCATAATTCTTCGATTATCTGAGAAAAACAGATTTTTGTGATTTAGAGAAAAAAGTCATAATTTTGAGGAAAAAAATGTTAAATTTGAGACAAAAATCTGAATTTCGCTAAATAAGTATTAGTTTTTCAGAGGCTTTAAGCCAGATTTGGACAAATGTCATCTAACTTCTCCTCTCACCTTGTTGATGCTGGAAGCAGGTGTTAATAGACACTGTTATCCAAAGCAAGTGCATTCAAACACGAGGAAACAAACTCAGAAGCAAGAATCCTTCAGATCCATTTCCTGTCAGCCCAACTAGATTCAGAGCTTTCGCTTCACTTAAAGCCTTATCCCAAAGGCCATGAGACTAGTACACACCTGCACCCTTTAAAGAACATCCAGAAACATTCATCTGTTTGCTAATTATTCATCTGATACATCATATTCTATTTACTTGACTATTCTTGCACTATTTCAATTCTACTCTATTTTATTTGTATTTACTCAAAACATTCTCTTAAACTATTTTATCAGCTTTATGTGTTTTATGTCCTATATATATTCATGTTGCTCTGTTGGAGGAGGACTTCAGTTTTTCATTGAAGTATCTAAACTGATGTGCAAATGACAATAAATCCTTGAATCTTGAAACGTGTTAGCTAACGGACAGAATACGCTACGTTAGCTTACTACAGAGCATCGGCTGAGAGAAGTCCAAAGAGCTTGAAGAAAATTGTGCAGGTTTTTATGTTTTATAATAGTTTATTTTATTCGACTCCACTTTATTCGACTCCACTTCGAGCGATAGAACTATTAACAAAGCGCTTATATACTAATAAAGGGCTGGCTTATCTAAAGCCAGTTGAGTAGCACTTGAAATGTTTTTAGCTCTATGAAACCTGATGTACTTTATGATTCTGTTTTCTTCAAGGTTGTATCGTGTTGGACGAACGCACTTATTGTAAGTCGCGTTGGATAAAAGCGTCAGCTAAATGCAATGTAATGTGATGTGATGTAATGTTCAAGGGTTAGGTCGTTCTGGAAAAGACATTTTAATTTCAATGAGGCTTTTACCTGGTTAAATATCTATATATATATATAGATAGATAGATAGATAGATATAAATCATATATATATATATAAATCAATATATATATATATATATATATATATAGAAAAGTATAGGTATTTGTGTTCAACATGTAAGAAGTAGAAAGTACAGGTATTTGTGTTCAACATGTAAGAAGTAGAAAGTACAGGTATTTGAGTTCAACATGTAAGAAGTAGAAAGTACAGGTATTTGAGTTCAACATGAGAGAAGTAGAAAGTACAGGTATTTGAGTTCAACATGAGAGAAGTAGAAAGTACAGGTATTTGAGTTCAACATGAGAGAAGTAAAAGTAAAAAGTGGTCAGGAAAATAAGTAGTGGAGTAAAGTACTGATACCTGAACAATGTACTTAAGTACAGTAAGGAAGTATTTGTACTCCACTACTTCCCGCCTCTTTGGAGCGCTTCCTCACCGGTGTTCAGGTCCTTGTGCTCCTGCGAGGCGTGCTCGTTCTGGTGGACCCACTCCCCGTTGCATTTGAAGAAGATCTGCAGGGCGGGTGCGGCTCGGCAGCGCAGCTTCACAGGGTTGTTCTTCACGATGTAGCCGTCCTCCGGCTCCTGGATGAAGTGCGGCAGCGTTCCCGACCCCGAGGGAGCGGCGTCCGGCTGGGCATCGCCCCGCGGCGCTGAGGGACAACACATCAGAGGTAGTTATTTAGAAGAGCTGCAGGAAAAAGGCCAACAACCATTGTTCACATACATCGACTTGCAGCCGACTTCTCCATGTCTCTTCTACATCAACATGTGTCCCCTCTGTGGAAACACCTACCTACCTACCCACCCACCCACCCACCTACCCACCTACCTACCCACCTACCTACCTACCCACCTACCTACCTACCTACCTACCTACCTACCTACCTACCTACCTACCTACCTACCTACCTACCTACCTACCTACCCACCCACCCACCCACCCTCCTACCTACCTACCTACCCACCCACCCACCCACCCTCCTACCTACCTACTTACCTACCTACCCACCCACCCACCCACCCACAAAGCGTGTCTTCATAAAACCTTACAGACACTCTGAAGAACAGGCGCCGACATCACCAGTTTACGACGATAACTAAACATCTGTTGTCTTCAACTTGTTAATGACCGTTTATGTCAGAAGCGGCTGCATGACTGCCTTCAGCTGCAGGAGAACAGCTGGTATTGCTTCCACAGATGTACGAGGAAGTGTGGGATCGTTCCCCCGGAGACACGAACATCATTTAAAGCACATAAACATTTCATCGCATGTGATTCCCCTCCGACCGACACCACACATCCTCTCTGATCCGCTGACTGCTACGAAGGAGAACAGAAACTGCAAAAATGTAAAATCTATATTCTACTCATGACTCGTTACATTTGATATAAGACTTAATAACTTAAAGGGGACCTGTCGTGCAAAATGCACTCGTGTACGTCTTGTATTCATGAAGATGTGTCCCCGGTGCGTCAGGGAACTCGTCACGTGTCAGAACACACACCCCTCTCTCTTTTCCTCCGTACCCACATCTCTAAAAACGGGCTGTAACGGATCTGAGACAGACTGATCCAGATTTGAATTAGTTCCTACGTCACAGAAGGGGTGCTCCGCTATTGGTCAACTCTCCACCTGTCAGGGGAATGAGAGGTTGGGCCACGGCCGGCCATTGCCGCTCGAAAGCGGCCCTCCAACATATTGTTCAAATATGTTATATTGTTCACTTCGTGTAAGTCTCGTTACATCTCATGTTAGAGCAGTGTTTCTCAAAGTGTGGGGTGCAGAGATGTGATAGGTGGGTCGCGAAAAAAAAAAAAAAAAAAAAATAAATATATATTTCTTTTTCACACTGGTGGAATATCAAAACAACGGCCCGGGGTGCAAAACGCATCAATGAAAGCGACCCTCTACCACACAAAACAACACCTGTAGATAACCCAATTTGTGTTCTTTGAAATTGAAAAGGATGTTGCATTGTGTTTGTTACTTTCGTTGCAGTTGTATGTCTTAAATGTAATTTGGCATGCTTTTATTTTGAAGGCGAGTTTACGCTGTTGACAGTTGTTGTTGCTATGGAAACAAGAAACGTTTCACAGCGGGCGGAACTTGTCATAAAGTCCGCGATAATAAAGCCCACCCATTTAGAGGGAAGATATGATTGGTCAATTGTACTGTCATTTGACATTACTCTCTCGTTCAGTTTAAATTGCTACATGTTATTTTAGTAAACACTGAAAACGGGTCCCACAGACCCAAACAGCACTCAAAGGTTAAAGGTAGCATATAATAATGTTCAAATGTGCTAAATATATACACTGCAAAAAAACAAAAAAGAGGAGTAAAAGTAGCTCACGACTTGTTTTATTTTTTGAAAGTAGCTCTCACCCTAAAAAAAGTAAAGTTTGAGAACCCCTGTGTTAGAGGAACATCTCCCCTGACACCAGGAAACAGAATCTGAGCATTTCTGGCTTTTGTTGTTAAATTCTCTGATTCTAGTCAAATATAGTTAAAATAAGTTTCCAGCTGAACACAAGATGTCATGTATCTAATTATCTCTACTTCAAGACACCTCACCAGCCGTGTTGCACTTGTTCTACGGGCAGACTGTTCACCCATTGAAAGAGAAAGCCCGTGTGTCTCCAGGTCTCCTCTCACCTCTGCACCGCAGCTACTGACGTCCTTCCTCCGGCTTCTGAGCACTCAGCTCTTTCTCCGCGAGCAGACCATTGGCACAAGGTGACAGTCTGCGCTCCGTAAAGCCGCCGCTGCTCGTAAATATCCGCGTTAATGAAGGAAATCGCCGCAAATAAGTCACTTATTTCCTCATTACGTCGTTAATGTTAACACCGACTCTAAAAGGCTCCCTCGTTGTTTCCACACGAGTTAGCGGGAGGGCGAACAGCAACATGGCGGACAGACGAGCGACAGAGACATTCTTAAGAGAAACTGATCCATGGACAAAGTGTCTTTAGTTATATTTAATAAAGTAATAAAGAAAGTCAATATATAAGTGAGATGGATAACAATGCGGGAACAGAGCGGCGTCCCCCTCAGAGGACAACGAAGTTCTGCTTAGAGTCACATTAGGCCTAAATAGGCTATTAGAGAGAACACATCCAGCCGGTCCCACGCTTACATGTAGCATTATCTAAACCCCCGAGTCCTTTAACCATCTGCAAATCCACCTTTTACTCTTCCTGAAAGGTCAACCCGAAACATGTCTCTGTTAAACATATAGGACTACAACTAATATGTAAACGAGTAAAAGGCAATCAGAGTATAAGACATAATCTATATATATTATTTAAATGTTTATAGGAACATTTGACATGACAACACAGATTCAAATCGACCATCTCTCAGAGGCTGTTTGGATATGAAAGACCGTTGGACTTTAAACTTGTTCCGTTTTAAAATCCTCCAGGATTTACCGTCTTGTTTGGTGTCGTAGAACAACACATTCAAATCTCTCCGGACCGTGTTAACCACGGATCTTATGTCAACCACCAAACACGCCGTAAACATGTTTGACTTCAGGGAAACGGAAGCGTTAAAATGCTGACTCAGTTCCAGGTTACACGACTCATGCCCGCTCCACTCTATATGCTAAAAGCTGCTGTTAACCTGCCACCAAGGCTCCTGGAAACAGCTCGCCTCAATTTGATTCGGAAACCAAACTCTGTGAAACAATGTCCTTTCTCTTCTGTTGTGGAACATGAAATATTGGCGCTAGCTTAGCGTCAAAGCAGACTGAGAGAGAGAGGGATCCTCAAAGCACATCGTGCCTTTCCTCCTGGCTGAGAGACCATTTCACACACACCTCGAACAAAGACCTCTTCAAAGCACACACTCTTCCTCTCACAGCTACGGGGTCTACTCAGCCGAACAAGACGCCGACAGATAAAGAGACACGCCTCCCGATTACTCCCAGAGGCTTGAGTGAAACATCTAAAGCAAAAAACTAAATTAACTTGTTTGACATCTTCATTTAAAGCGTCCAGAAAGCGTGTTTTCTTCAAACCTTAGAGGTACTGTACAGAACATCTGAAGAACCGACAATAACCAGTTTATTACGATGCCTAAAAACACGTTGTCTTGTTCGTGACTGGTTCTGAAAGTGAAATGTTGGCGCTAGCTTCGCATCATTTCTGTGCAAGCGAGACGAAAGCAGACTCTGAGAGAGAGAGGGTTCCTCGAAGCACATAATGCTTTCCTCTCTGGCCTCCTGACTGAGATAAGAGGTTTCGATTTCACACACTCGCCCCTCGAACAAAGACCTCTTCAAAGCACACTCTTCCTCTCACAGCTCCAGGATCTACTCAGCCGAACAAAACACCACCAATAAAGAGACATGAGTCCCATCGAGTCCGTGAGGCTCGAGGGAAACATCTAAACTAAAGCTAAATGAACTTCATGTTTTCAAAAGTCAACTTTATTGTCAATCTCAAAATATGTTTGAACACAGAAATATCGAAATACTGTTTCCCACGGTCCCAACGTATACAATAACACATTCAAATACAACAACACTGAATAACTACAGAAACACACAAACTAGCCGTTTACTTCCATCTATTTTTAATATGTTTGACATCTTCATTTAAAGCGTCCAAAAAGCGTGTTTTCTTCTGAACAGAAAATCTGAAGAACCGACAATAACCAGTTTATTACGATGACTTAAAACACGCTGTCTTCAGCCTGCTCGTTACTGGTTCTCAAAGTGAAGTATGGGCGCTAGCTTCGCATCAATTCTGTGCGGCCAAAGCCGACTCGCGGCCCATTTTGAAACGGCCTCAGCTAATTAAAGCGGTATAATGAAATACGGCACAAATTAAACGTGTGCTTGTCATATATTGTACTTATTAAAAAGGTATATGTACACATATATATCACAGTATTCATCAATCAACCAATCACTTATTTGCATACAAAATATTTGTATACGCAATCTGAAGTTTCTGTTTTAAGTCACGAGCTGCAAACTAAATAAAAGAAACATTATTTAGAGCTGTGATGAAGGCTGTTGTGTTTCTGACGGCATGTTCAAGCATCGAGCTTCATTTACCTCCTAACTGAACTTACGAGGCGATACACCTCCAGTGAGCGGCCCAGAACTTCCTATATGTTCAACCCGGCTATCGCGGCAAGACGTGAACATGTGACGATTCCCCACGCAACATCTGGGAGACGTGAACATGTGACGATTCGCCACGCAACATCTGGGAGACGTGAAGATGTGACGATTCGCCACGCAACATATGGGAGACGTGAACGTGTGACGATTCGCCACGCAACATCTGGGAGACGTGAAGATGTGACGATTCTCCACGCAACATCTGGGAGACGTGAACATGTGACGATTCGCCACGCAACATCTGGGAGATGTGAAGATGCTACGATTCTCCACGCAACATCTGGGAGACGTGAAGATGTTACGATTCCCCACGCAACATCTAGGAGACGTGAACATGTGACGATTCGCCACGCAACATCTGGGAGACGTGAAGATGCTACGATTCGCCACGCAACATCTGGGAGACGTGAAGATGCTACGATTCGCCACGCAACATCTGGGACACGTGAAGATGTGACGATTCGCCACGCAACATATGGGAGACGTGAACGTGTGACGATTCGCCACGCAACATCTGGGAGACGTGAAGATGTGACGATTCTCCACGCAACATCTGGGAGACGTGAACATGTGACGATTCGCCACGCAACATCTGGGACACGTGAAGATGTGACGATTCCCCACGCAACATCTGGGAGACGTGAAGATGTTACGATTCCCCACGCAACATCTAGGAGACGTGAACATGTGACGATTCGCCACGCAACATCTGGGAGACGTGAACATGTGACGATTCGCCACGCAACATCTGGGAGATGTGAAGATGTGACGATTCGCCACGCAACATCTGGGAGACGTGAAGATGCTACGATTCTCCACGCAACATCTAGGAGACGTGAACATGTTACGATTCCCCACGCAACATCTAGGAGACGTGAACATGTGACGATTCGCCACGCAACATCTGGGAGACGTGAAGATGTGACGATTCGCCACGCAACATCTGGGAGACGTGAACATGTGACGATTCTCCACGCAACATCTGGGAGACGTGAACATGTGACGATTCGCCACGCAACATCTGGGAGACGTGAAGATGCTACGATTCGCCACGCAACATCTGGGAGACGTGAATATGTGACGATTCGCCACGCAACATCTGGGAGACGTGAACATGTGACGATTCGCCACGCAACATCTGGGAGACGTGAAGATGTGACGATTCGCCACGCAACATCTGGGAGACGTGAAGATGCTACGATTCTCCACGCAACATCTGGGAGACGTGAAGATGTTACGATTCCCCACGCAACATCTGGGAGACGTGAACATGTGACGATTCGCCACGCAACATCTGGGAGACGTGAAGATGTGACGATTCCCCACGCAACATCTGGGAGACGTGAAGATGTGACGATTCACCACGCAACATCTGGGAGACGTGAAGATGTGACGATTCCCCACGCAACATCTGGGAGACGTGAACATGTGACGATTCCCCACGCAACATCTGGGAGACGTGAACATGTGACGATTCGCCACGCAACATCTGGGAGACGTGAACATGTGACGATTCCCCACGCAACATCTGGGAGACGTGAACATGTGACGATTCCCCACGCAACATCTGGGAGACGTGAACATGTGACGATTCCCCACGCAACATCTGGGAGACGTGAACATGTGACGATTCCCCACGCAACATCTGGGAGACGTGAACATGTGACGATTCGCCACGCAACATCTGGGAGACGTGAAGATGCTACGATTCTCCACGCAACATCTGGGAGACGTGAAGATGTTACGATTCCCCACGCAACATCTAGGAGACGTGAACATGTGACGATTCGCCACGCAACATCTGGGAGACGTGAAGATGTGACGATTCCCCACGCAACATCTGGGAGACGTGAAGATGTGACGATTCGCCACGCAACATCTGGGAGACGTGAAGATGTGACGATTCCCCACGCAACATCTGGGAGACGTGAACATGTGACGATTCCCCACGCAACATCTGGGAGACGTGAACATGTGACGATTCGCCACGCAACATCTGGGAGACGTGAACATGTGACGATTCCCCACGCAACATCTGGGAGACGTGAACATGTGACGATTCCCCACGCAACATCTGGGAGACGTGAAGATGTGACGATTCCCCACGCAACATCTGGGAGACGTGAACATGTGACGATTCGCCACGCAACACCTGGGAGACGTGAACATGTGACGATTCCCCACGCAACATCTGGGAGACGTGAACATGTGACGATTCCCCACGCAACATCTGGGAGACGTGAACATGTGACGATTCCCCACGCAACATCTGGGAGACGTGAACATGTGACGATTCCCCACGCAACATCTGGGAGACGTGAACATGTGAAGATTCCCCACGCAACATCTGGGGTTTGTTCTGTGGAACCACCATTTCAAAATGCCTCAACCAATAGGAGGGCAGGGGAAGTGTCGTCTCCTTGCTGGCACTTGGCCTCCTATTGGTTGAGGGATTTTGAAATGGAAAGCTGTGCAAGCGTACCGTTTGAGCAGAAGCAAATCTAAGTTTGAGTGAAAGAAATAAAGGATGCTCTCAAATTGAAAGAACACGAATGATTAAAGAAAGGGAATAACCTCCATAACACGGGAAACACTCGTGTTCACGCACTGGTGGGCCGTGTTAACAATACCGTGTAACTTTCACGGTTGAAGGGACGAAATCGTGACATCGGGTTGTATATTGTTCTGTATGCGGGCCCCGGTGAAACACGTTTGGACACCCTGCTCTAAGGCCTCCTGACTGAGACGGTGTTACCATGTCACACACTCCCTCCTCGAACAAAGACCTCTTAGAGCACACACACTCTTCCCCTCACAGGACCACGGGGGACTTCTCATGGATTGTTCTGCGCGGGATGCTGAGCGTCAGCAGGACATCGAGCGCCTCCTCTCTCTCCGTGAAAGCCTGAGAGCGGGAGGCGTCAGACTAATCCTCCTCGACTGCAGGAGCGTTGAAGCACCGGAGCTGAACTCTGAGGTGCCGGGAACACGACCTCCCATTTGAGCGACGTGTTGGGAGATGCGCTGACATTCTCTCTCACGCTAACCTCCTCGTGAACTCTCAAACAAACCGACTCTCAGAGGAGTGTTTTCTATTTCAGGAACGCTTCCTGCTCTAAAAGCTTCCTCTGGTTTCAGCTTGGAGTGAAGAACACAAACCAATAGACTTGCTTTAAATAGCAACAGCAATCGAAGTTCAAACCCATCAGCGTCTTGAATCTCTGCCTGGCTTTAGGATTCAGATTTCATCGACGTTGGTGTCAGTATTTCAGCAGAAATTCCCTCAAATCCCTAATTTATGCGTGTCATACACTGTGTGAATATTAACTGCTTTTCTTAGATTTTATCGCAGTTTTTACTGAATATTTCTGGATTTTGGTGCGTTCGAAAACGTCAACAAAGTCTGGACCCGACACAGAAGCAAAGACACGGATATTTAAACGTAATCTGAAAATATCCACTCGAGTTTACAAACCAAAAGAGTTGCTTGAGATACTTATAATCCATCAAAGTGCATTTATTTCCATTGGAAACGTATCGTGGTTCTGAATCGCTGCGTAGTTATTCACGATGTGTCCGAATAGCTATTTGGCTAAAGGGATATTTGTCCATAAAGGCGAAAGAATGACTTATTAACGTTTGACAAAATGTAAATATCGGATGTTTTTGACAGAAAACTGTAACATGTTGGAGTATCGGACAAACCGAGTCAAGACCGCCTGGACACGCCAATCAAAACGTCTAGCAACAAAAACGACACAGATAATAAAATGAATCGGAAAAAAACTATTGATAATAATAATATATAATAATATATAATATTTTTATAGCGCCTTTCAGGAAACCCAAGGTCGCTTTACAAGTCGGGTAGGGGGGGGGAAGTAGCGGAAAAATAAAGCTATTAAACTAACGAGTGGGGAAAGCCTCGGTGAAAAGGTGCGTTTTGAGGGCTTTGGGTTGGGGCGCTGCGGATTTCGGGGGGAGAGAGTTCCAGAGGGTGGGGGGTGCCACACTGAAGGCTCTGTCACCAAAAGTCCGCGACCTGGTGCGGGGGGTGGAGAGGAGATCCTGTCCAGATGATCTTAGCTTCCGGGATGGAGTGTGGTAGCGGAGAAGGTCAGACAGGTATCGGGGGGCGAGGGCACGGAGGGATGTGTGATAGCGAGCAGATGGTGCATCCCTGTGAGCCGCACGGGGACTGTTCTGTTCAAACATCTGCCTCGACCTCCCAGAAACCTGCCGCTCCGCCGCAACTCTGACTACTTCTAAATCCAGGCTGAAGACTTCTCTTTTTACGCTGCTTTTAATTGAACTATTCACATGTACCTGTTATTCATGTTTTATTATCTTTGCCTCTGATGGGTTTTATGCCCTTAATGTCTTTCATGTTTGCAAAGCACTTTGACTTGCCTTTAGAAGGTGATTATAAATAGACTCGCCTCGCCTTGCGTACCACGGCCTGTAATCAAAAGTAAACGGTTGGACGGTATGAAGCGCCGTTACGCGGCGGTCGGGCTGGGATTACAGGGCGGTGGTCGGGCTGGGATTACAGGATGCCAGCCGGTGTTCCCGACGCTCCGACGCTCTGGCAGGTATTGACGGACGGTGCTCATCGGAGAGCGGGAGCTCGTCCTCGTGTTCGCCTGCTGCTTCGTGGCTTCCCTTCCTTCCCGTGGAGCTGTCTCTGAAGGACTGAGGGTCGATATTGGCGGTTTATTAAAAATCTAATATCTGCCACTCGTGAAATCCTCCGCTGAGACTTAATGAGGCAAGAACACTAGGAAGTGAGCACAGTTTTACAACATATGACATACTTATTTGGGCTCAGGTTTCAGACAGAGGGTGAAAAGAGGTGCTGCAGCACAGGCAGTATGATAACAAAAGAGGACTCTTTAAAGTAGAGAAACTGATAGACACATGAACATCAGCAGGAGAGGACTCTTTAAAGTAGAGACACTACATACTGATATACACCTGAACATCAGCAGGAGAGGACTCTTTAAAGTAGAGACACTACATACTGATATACACCTGAACATCAGCAGGAGAGGACTCTTTAAAGTAGATACACTACATACTGATATACACCTGAACATCAGCAGGAGAGGACTCTTTAAAGTAGAGACACTACATACTGATATACACCTGAACATCAGCAGGAGAGGACTCTTTAAAGTAGAGACACTACATACTGATATACACCTGAACATCAGCAGGAGAGGACTCTTTAAAGTAGATACACTACATACTGATATACACCTGACCATCAGCAGGAGAGGACTCTTTAAAGTAGAGGCACTACATACTGATATACACCTGAACATCAGCAGGAGAGGACTCTTTAAAGTAGAGACACTACATACTGATATACACCTGAACATCAGCAGGAGAGGACTCTTTAAAGTAGAGACACTACATACTGATATACACCTGAACATCAGCAGGAGAGGACTCTTTAAAGTAGAGACACTACATACTGATATACACCTAAACATCAGCAGGAGAGGACTCTTTAAAGTAGAGACCCTACATACTGATATACACCTGAACAACAGCAGGAGAGGACTCTTTAAAGTAGAGACACTATATACTGATATACACCTGAACATCAACAGGAGAGGACTCTTTAAAGTAGAGACACTACATACTGATATACACCTGGACATCAGCAGGAGAGGACTCTTTAAAGTAGAGACACTACATACTGATATACACCTGAACATCAGCAGGAGAGGACTCTTTAAAGTAGAGACACTACATACTGATATACACCTGAACATCAACAGGAGAGGACTCTTTAAAGTAGAGACACTACATACTGATATACACCTGGACATCAGCAGGAGAGGACTCTTTAAAGTAGAGACACTACATACTGATATACACCTGACCATCAGCAGGAGAGGACTCTTTAAAGTAGAGGCACTACATACTGATATACACCTGAACATCAGCAGCAGAGGACTCTTTAAAGTAGAGGCACTACATACTGATATACACCTGAACATCAGCAGGAGAGGACTCTTTAAAGTAGAGACACAACATACTGATATGCACCTGAACATCAGCAGGAGAGGACTCTTTAAAGTAGAGACACTACATACTGATATACACCTGAACATCAGCAGGAGAGGACTCTTTAAAGTAGAGACACTACATACTGATATACACCTGAACATCAGCAGGAGAGGACTCTTTAAAGTAGAGACACTACATACTGATATACACCTGAACATCAGCAGGAGAGGACTCTTTAAAGTAGAGACCCTACATACTGATATACACCTGAACAACAGCAGGAGAGGACTCTTTAAAGTAGAGACACTATATACTGATATACACCTGAACATCAACAGGAGAGGACTCTTTAAAGTAGAGACACTACATACTGATATACACCTGGACATCAGCAGGAGAGGACTCTTTAAAGTAGAGACACTACATACTGATATACACCTGAACATCAGCAGGAGAGGACTCTTTAAAGTAGAGACACTACATACTGATATACACCTGAACATCAACAGGAGAGGACTCTTTAAAGTAGAGACACTACATACTGATATACACCTGGACATCAGCAGGAGAGGACTCTTTAAAGTAGAGACACTACATACTGATATACACCTGAACATCAGCAGGAGAGGACTCTTTAAAGTAGAGACACTACATACTGATATACACCTGGACATCAGCAGGAGAGGACTCTTTAAAGTAGAGACACTACATACTGATATACACCTGAACATCAGCAGGAGAGGACTCTTTAAAGTAGAGACACTACATACTGATATACACCTGAACATCAACAGGAGAGGACTCTTTAAAGTAGAGACACTACATACTGATATACCTGAACATCAGCAGGAGAGGACTCTTTAAAGTAGAGACACTACATACTGATATACACCTGAACATCAGCAGGAGAGGACTCTTTAAAGTAGAGACACTACATACTGATATACACCTGAACATCAGCAGGAGAGGACTCTTTAAAGTAGAGACACTACATACTGATATACACCTGAACATCAGCAGGAGAGGACTCTTTAAAGTAGAGACACTACATACTGATATACACCTGAACATCAGCAGGAGAGGACTCTTTAAAGTAGAGACACTACATACTGATATACACCTGAACATCAGCAGGAGAGGACTCTTTAAAGTAGAGACACTACACACTGATATACACCTGAACATCAGCAGGAGAGGACTCTTTAAAGTAGAGACACTACATACTGATATACACCTGAACATCAGCAGGAGAGGACTCTTTAAAGTAGAGACACTACATACTGATATACACCTGAACATCAGCAGGAGAGGACTCTTTAAAGTAGAGACACTACATACTGATATACACCTGAACATCAGCAGGAGAGGACTCTTTAAAGTAGAGACACTACATACTGATATACACCTGAACATCAGCAGGAGAGGACTCTTTAAAGTAGAGACACTACATACTGATATACACCTGAACATCAGCAGGAGAGGACTCTTTCAAGTAGAGACACTACACACTGATATACACCTGAACATCAGCAGGAGAGGACTCTTTAAAGTAGAGACACTACATACTGATATACACCTGAACATCAGCAGGAGAGGACTCTTTAAAGTAGAGACACTAAATACTGATATACACCTGAACATCAGCAGGAGAGGACTCTTTAAAGTAGAGACACTACTACTGATATACACCTGGAAAATCAGCAGGAGAGGACTCTTTAAAGTAGAGACACTACATACTGATATACCTGAACATCAGCAGGAGAGGACTCTTTAAAGTAGAGACACTAAATACTGATATACACCTGACATCAGCAGGAGAGGAACTCTTTAAAGTAGAGACACTACATACTGATTATACACCTGAAACATCAACAGGAGAGGACTCTTTAAAGTAGAGGACACTACATACTGATATACACTGAACATAGCAGGAGAGGACCTCTTTAAAGTAGAGACACTAAATACTGATATACACCTGAACATCAGCAGGAGAGGACTCTTTAAAGTAGAGACACTACATACTGATATACACCTGAACATCAGCAGGAGAGGACTCTGTAAGTAGAGACACTACATACTGATCTACACCTGATCATCAGCAGGAGAGGACTCTTTTAAAGTAGAGACACTAACATACTGATATACACCTGACATCAGCAGGAGAGGACTCTTTAAAGTAGAGACACATACTGATATACACCTGAACATCAGCAGGAGAGGACTCTTTAAAGTAGAGACACTACATACTGATATACACCTGAACATCAGCAGGAGAGGACTCTTTAAAGTAGAGACACTACATACTGATATACACCTGAACATCAGCAGGAGAGGACTCTTTAAAGTAGAGACACTACATACTGATATACACCTGAACATCAGCAGGAGAGGACTCTTTAAAGTAGAGACACTACACACTGATATACACCTGAACATCAGCAGGAGAGGACTCTTTAAAGTAGAGACACTACATACTGATATACACCGAACATCAGCAGAGAGGACTCTTTAAAGTAGAGACACTACATACTGATATACACCTGAACATCAGCAGGAGAGGACTCTTTAAAGTAGAGACGCTACAACTGATATACACCTGAACATCAGCAGGAGAGGACTCTTTAAAGTAGAGACACTACACACTGATATACACCTGAACATCAGCAGGAGAGGACTCTTTAAAGTAGAGACACTACATACTGATATACACCTGAACATCAGCAGGAGAGGACTCTTTAAAGTAGAGACACTACATACTGATATACACCTGAACATCAGCAGGAGAGGACTCTTTAAAGTAGAGACACTACATACTGATATACACCTGAACCTCAGCAGGAGAGGACTCTTTAAGTAGAGACAACTACATACTGATATACACCTGAACATCAGCAGGAGAGGACTCTTTTAAAGTAGAGACACTACATACTGATATACACCTGAACATCAGCAGGAGAGGACTCTTTAAAGTAGAGACACTACATACTGATATACACCTGAACATCAGCAGGAGAGGACTCTTTAAGTCCGACAGTGACTATTACAAAATATAAGGCTGGAAAGAAAAAGCAGAATAAATCCAGCAAAAGCCAAAACTGAGAATGTATTTGATGAAGAAATAAATAAAAATATAGGCTTTTAAAAAAGAAAAATCTAATCTAATATATCTGCCAGTCATGACATCCTCCACTGGAAGAGTGTTATAACAATAAAACGTGTCCACAGCTACTTTCTGAAATGCTTGTTTGTCTGCTCTGTATAAACCTGCAGCTAACTGAATCAACACACGATGTCTTCAGCTTATAAATCAAGGAAAAGCCTCTCCTCTGAGAACTCCTCAGAGATATCTTTAATATCTGCAGCCGTGTGTTTGGGGGTAAATCAATGTGGTTAGCTGCCTTTATCAGAGGACATGATGGTAAAACATCATCTCTAAGCTCAAAGCAGTCGAAACAGTGATTCCATATTGCCAAATTGTAAATATTGTAAAGTAAAAGCAGAAGAGATCCGGTAAAAGCCAACAAACTGGGAATTAAAAAGAGGAATAATAACCTATGACGCGATAGCACTAGGGTTGCAGAAACGGACCATGATCAAAATCGATTATTCGGCAACCCTGGCGAAGAATAATCGATATCATTCGACCGACCCCCCCCCTGGTGGTGTGACCAATGACGAGTTACAATTATTAATACTATTACTATTATTAGCATATATATATTTTGGTTGAAAACTAAGCCAGAAAAAAAATATATATATATATATATATAAATAAAATCGATTTTTAAAAATAATATTCGATTATGGAGACTGTAGCGAATATTCGAATAATCGCTGGCATCCCTAATAGCACACAGCCACTGTCAAAAACACGGTATGCTTTTAAAAGATAGGAAGAGATGGAAATTGGCAATTTTCCCTGGAAGATAATGTGGTCAATCATTCAAACCCCAGCATTAACAGCGAGTGTGAGATGGGAATGAATGGAGCTCCGTGTGTGCAGTAATAGACAGCTTGGACTGCCACATTTCAACCATTACTATCCAGAATCATGTCTCCACAGTTTCACCCCTTCAACACCCCCCTGTTACAGAGCTCAGCACATTCTCCGTGTCGACACATTGACAGGTGAAACCTGGAGGATCACAGACTGAAACATTCACGCTCGTGTTTCCACGAGACAAGGAGAGAAAATCCCATCAAGATGCGCTCAGGTGTTGAGAACGCTGCACGAGGCGTTTCAATCATTCTGCCGTTCAGACGCAGAGTCTCAGAACAGCAGGAGGAGGAGGTGTTGATTAATACATCAGAATAAAGAAGAGCATGCTGTCCACTCCATGTGCATTTGAAATGAGTGAAAATAATCTCTTTAAGGCTATAAGGAACTACAGCACGGTCACATGACTTCCCGCCACCACCGCTAAGCTAAAGGTGGCTAATGTTGGGCTATAAAGGAACTACAGCACGGGTCACATGACTTCACGTCACCACCGCTAAGCTAAAGGAGGCTAATGTTGGGCTATAAAGGAACTACAGCACGGTCACATGACTTCACGTCACCACCGCAAAGCTAAAGGAGGCTAATGTTGGGCTATAAAGGAACTACAGCACGGTCACATGACTTCACGTCACCACCGCTAAGCTAAAGGAGGCTAATGTTGGGCTATAAAGGAACTACAGCACGGTCACATGACTTCACGTCACCACCGCTAAGCTAAAGGTGGCTAATGTTGGGCTATAAAGGAACTACAGCACGGTCACATGACTTCACGTCACCACCGCCTAAGCTAAAGGTGGCTAATGTTGGGCTATAAAGGAACTACAGCACGGTCACATGACTTCACGTCACCACTGCTAAGCTAAAGGAGGCTAATGTTGGGCTATAAAGGAACTACAACACGGTCACATGACTTCACGTCACCACCGCTAAGCTAAAGGAGGCTAATGTTGGGCTATAAAGGAACTACAGCACGGTCACATGACTTCACGTCACCACCGCTAAGCTAAAGGTGGCTATGTTGGGCTATAAAGGAACTACAGCACGGTCACATGACTTCACGTCACCACCGCTAAGCTAAAGGTGGCTAATGTTGGGCTATAAAGGAACTACAGCACGGTCACATGACTTCACGTCACCACTGCTAAGCTAAAGGAGGCTAATGTTGGGCTATAAAGGAACTACAACACGGTCCACATGACTTCACGTCACCACCGCTAAGCTAAAGGTGGCTAATGTTGGGCTATAAAGGAACTACAGTACGGTCACATGACTTCACGTCACCACCGCTAAGCTAAAGGTGGCTAATGTTGGGCTATAAAGGAAACTACAGTACGGTCACATGACTTCACGTCACCACCGCTAAGCTAAAGGTGGCTAATGTTGGCTATAAAGGAACTACAGCACGGTCACATGACTTCACGTCACCACAGCTAAGCTAAAGGAGGCTAATGTTGGGCTATAAAGGAACTACAGCACGGTCACATGACTTCACGTCACCACCGCTAAGCTAAAGGCAGCTAATGTTGGGCTATAAAGGAACTACAGCACGGTCACATGACTTCATGTCACCACCACCAAGCTAAAGGTGGCTAATGTTGGGCTATAAAGGAACTACAGCACGGTCACATGACTTCACGTCACCTCCGCTAAGCTAAAGGAGGCTAATGTTGGGCTATAAAGGAACTACAACACGGTCACATGACTTCACGTCACCTCCGCTAAGCTAAAGGTGGCTAATGTTGGGCTATAAAGGAACTACAGCACGGTCACGTGACTTCACGTCACCACCGCTAAGCTAAAGGAGGCTAATGTTGGGCTATAAAGGAACTACAGCACGGTCACATGACTTCACGTCACCACCGCTATTTCATATGACATTTCAACTAATCATACAAATAGTAAATGAAAGCATTAGTTAACATTCAAAATGGCATTTGATTCGAAACATACATTTACCATTTATCACCACAGATCTCATCTAAAAAAAACACTGCTGCCTGAAATTAAAATCTCTCGAAGGAAAAAATAAGTTCCTCCGTTAGCACTGAGAAGGCGTGTTAGCATGGTTAGCTTCCCTAATGAGATGCTAAGCCGCGGCTCATTAGCATCACTTCCATGTCTGATGTTTAAACATGAGCTGTCTGCCAGCCTGATCCTCACAATACTGCTGATCAATCCCCCGTCATTACTCTCCACGGAAATGTTGTTGATTTACATATCACGAACAAATCCATTCACCTGCCTTTAAGTATCACACGATCATCAGATAAAAAATGAATCCAGAGGCATGAAAAGAGAACAGACTCGTGCTTTGAAGGACTTCTGTGATGTGAGCTAATAAAACAAATCACCGTATTCTCTAATGTCCCTGTTTGATGAGCCGAGGTGTTCGAGGAGAGTTCTGGAGCTTTATTAATACACTGCTGGTGTTTTCTCACAGTGACATTATTAATCACAGTACGTTTCAGGAAATGTGCCTGAGAAAGTAATAGGGGCAGCTTTGTGATGCGTTGGATATGTTCTGTAGTGTGATGGATATAAGCTAAAGGTGGCTAATGTTGGCTATAAAGGAACTACAGCACGGTCACATGACTTCACGTCACCACCGCTAAGCTAAAGGAGGCTAATGTTGGGCTATAAAGGAACTACAGCACGGTCACATGACTTCACGTCACCACCGCTAAGCTAAAGGAGGCTAATGTTGGGCTATTAAAGGAACTACAGCACGGTCACATGACTTCACGTCACCACCGCTAAGCTAAAGGAGGCTAATGTTGGGCTATAAAGGAACTACAGCACGGTCACATGACTTCACGTCTCCACCGCTAAGCTAAAGGAGGCTAATGTTGGGCTATAAAGGAACTACAGCACGGTCACATGACTTCACGTCACCACCGCTAAGCTAAGGAGGCTAATGTTGGGCTATAAAGGAACTACAGCACGGTCACATGACTTCACGTCTCCACCGCTAAGCTAAAGGCGGCTAATGTTGGGCTATAAAGGAACTTACAGCACGGTCACATGACTTCACGTCACCACCGCTAAGCTAAAGGAGGCTAATGTTGGGCTATAAAGGAACTACCAGCACGGTCACATGACTTCACGTTAGGGGTGGGCGATATTGAAACATATGTTTATCACGATATTTTCAGGCAGTATCACGATAGACGATATATATCACGATATTTTTTCATATCGGTTATTATGCTTATTTTCAAGTTACTTAACAGTTAAAAGCACCTACAAAGGTGACAGAACACTAAAACAAAAAGGAGTAACAGACCAAAATAGCATTTTCAAGCTGGTTTTATTTCAGAAATGAAACCCTGAATGAAAAGTGAGCAGTGAACATCAATAAACATGAAAAGGAGGGTAAAACATAACTAAGTAAAACATAAAAACATCAATGAGGAAAAGTCAGTGCCAAATAATTAAAATGTAAACTTTAGAGTAGACTTGACGTGTAATAAAATACTTTAGCATAACTGAAGGGAAAAACATAAAACGCACAGCGTCAGTTATGTCTTTCCACCGTTTGCTAGTCTTTTCATACGGAGCCCTTTATGAAATGCCTGCCCTATGGTTGCTCGCTTGCAAAGAAAGGGGGCGGGGAACTTTGGGAGCGTGTCAAACAACTCAGACTGAACGAAAGCAGAGGTGCGCTGACATTGTGAAATCGATCGGGCTTGATATATGGTGAAATTAAAATCAGTAGGTGAGGCTGGGGAGCGGGAGGGGAAGAGGCTCTCCGTCCGCTGTCATAGCCCCCTGCGCCGCGCACGGAGAGCCTCCCCTCCCGCTATTTATTTTTTTCAAATCTTTTTTTTTTTTTTTATCACGATAGGACGATATCTCTGAAAAAGCATATCGTGGAGACCTAATATCGTCACGACGATATTATCGTCATATCGCCCACCCCTACTTCACGTCACCACCGCTAAGCTAAAGGAGGCTATGTTGGCTATAAAGGAACTACAGCACGGTCACATGACTTCACGTCACCACCGCTAAGCTAAAGGAGGCTAATGTTAGGCTATAAGGAAACTACGCACGGTCACATGACTTCACGTCACCACCGCTAAGCTAAAGGAGGCTAATGTTGGGCTATAAAGGAACTACAGCACGGTCACATGACTTCACGTCACCACCGCTAAGCTAAAGGAGGCTAATGTTAGGCTATAAAGGAACTACAGCACGGTCACATGACTTCACGTCACCACCGCTAAGCTAAAGGAGGCTAATGTTGGGCTATAAAGGAACTACAGCACGGTCACATGACTTCACGTCACCACCGCTAAGCTAAAGGAGGCTAATGTTGGGCTATAAAGGAACTACAGCACGGTCACATGACTTCACGTCACCACCGCTAAGCTAAAGGAGGCTAATGTTGGGCTATAAAGGAACTACAGCACGGTCACGTGACTTCACGTCACCACCGCTAAGCTAAAGGAGGCTAATGTTGGGCTATAAAGGAACTACAGCACGGTCACATGACTTCACGTCACCACCGCTAAGCTAAAGGAGGCTAATGTTGGGCTATAAAGGAACTACAGCACGGTCACGTGACTTCACGTCACCACCGCTAAGCTAAAGGAGGCTAATGTTGGGCTATAAAGGAACTACAGCACGGTCCATGACTTCACGTCACCACCGCTAAGCTAAAGGAGGCTAATGTTGGGCTATAAAGGAACTACAGCACGGTCACATGACTTCACGTCACCACCGCTAAGCTAAATGAGGCTAATGTTGGGCTATAAAGGAACTACAGCACGGTCACGTGACTTCACGTCACCACCACTAAGCTAAAGGAGGCTAATGTTGGGCTATAAAGGAACTACAGCACGGTCACATGACTTCATGTCACCACCGCTAAGCTAAAGGAGGCTAATGTTGGGCTATAAAGGAACTACAGCACGGTCACATGACTTCACGTCACCACCGCTAAGCTAAAGGAGGCTAATGTTGGGCTATAAAGGAACTACAGCACGGTCATGACTTCACGTCACACCACTAAGCTAAAGGAGGCTAATGTTGGGCTATAAAGGAACTACAGCACGGTCACTGACTTCACACCACCGCTAAGCTAAAGGAGGCTAATGTTGGGCTATAAAGGAACTACAGCACGGTCACATGACTTCATGTCACCACCGCTAAGCTAAAGGTGGCTAATGTTGGGCTATAAAGCAACTACAGCACGGTCACGTGACTTCATGTCACCACCGCTAAGCTAAAGGAGGCTAATGTTGGGCTATAAAGGAACTACAGCACGGTCACATGACTTCACGTCACCACCGCTAAGCTAAAGGAGGCTAATGTTGGGCTATAAAGGAACTACAGCACGGTCACATGACTTCACGTCACCACCGCTAAGCTAAAGGAGGCTAATGTTGGGCTATAAAGGAACTACAGCACGGTCACATGACTTCACGTCTCCACCGCTAATGTAGAGTGATGGATGTAGTGTTGGATATGTTCTGTAGTGTTGGATATGTTCTGTAGTGTTGGATATGTTCTGTAGTGTTGGATATGTTCTGTAGTGTTGGATATGTTCTGTAGTGATGGATATGTTCTATATAGTGTTGGATATGTTCTGTAGAGTGATGGATATGTTCTGTAGTGTTGGATATGTTCTGTAGTGTTGGATATGTTCTATATAGTGATGGATATGTTCTGTAGTGTTGGATATGTTCTGTAGAGTGATGGATATGTTCTGTAGTGTTGGATATGTTCTGTAGTGTTGGATATGTTCTATAAGTGTTGGATATGTTCTGTAGAGTGATGGATATGTTCTGTAGTGTTGGATATGTTCTGTAGAGTGATGGATATGTTCTGTAGTGTTGGATATGTTCTGTAGTGTTGGATATGTTCTGTAGTGTTGGATATGTTCTGTAGTGTTGGATATGTTCTGTAGTGATGGATATGTTCTATATAGTGTTGGATATGTTCTGTAGAGTGATGGATATGTTCTGTAGTGTTGGATATGTTCTGTAGTGTTGGATATGTTCTATATAGTGATGGATATGTTCTGTAGTGTTGGATATGTTCTGTAGAGTGATGGATATGTTCTGTAGTGTTGGATATGTTCTGTAGTGTTGGATATGTTCTATATAGTGTTGGATATGTTCTGTAGAGTGATGGATATGTTCTGTAGTGTTGGATATGTTCTGTAGAGTGATGGATATGTTCTGTAGTGTTGGATATGTTCTGTAGTGTTGGATATGTTCTGTAGTGTTGGATATGTTCTATAGAGATGGATATGTTCTGTTGGATATGAAAATAAACAATGGCAGTGAGGCAGAAGTCCTGACACTGCTTTATGGTAATGAGACACTATAGCTATTGTAATCATTGCCCCCCCCCCACCCCCCCATAGCCTTTAATAAAGTCTAATGTTGGGGAAACATGCCGTTACACAGTGTGTAGGTTCTAGTTCATGGAAATGGTCTGCAAAGGCTACAGTCCCTGTGTCCCCTCCAGAGGCAGTTTCTCTCCCTCACACTCTGTGTTGAAATTGCACTTCCGTTTGTTACAGCCCTTCTTCTCACATCGTCAGTTCAAAACGCTTGAATCCATTCTCATGTTCTCCTGGCGATCAAGCACATCTTGTCCGACATGCATTTTGAAGCAGCTGCTCCTATAGATTCACGTCTTTGGACACTTTTGATCCAAACAATTGCATGGAGGCTGTCACGGGTCATGGGTTTCATGCCTGCACTTAAACTCAAGGGGTTTCTCTCGCAATCCAGAGACAACATGTTTTAAACTGCATGTATTTTGCTTTGGAGACTTCTCTAAGAGACCTGTCAGGATGTATGCTTTGTTCCCACCCTGTGCTCAGACCCAGTGACCCTGAAACTAAATGTGTGGACGACACAATGCTCAGATCGTGGACAGGAGAAACGCTCTGTGCCTCGTCAGAGGGTTGCATTCATGTCTTTGTCTCAGACTGCGGTGAATTCACGTCGAGCTTTTTCACCGCCGTATAAAGAACCGTGGAAGATTAGATTTATCAGCTTAGAGGCCGTTTCCCCCTGAATCCCACCGTGCAAATAAATCAGACCGAACAGAAAGACTTTCACTTCTCACATGTTGAACTCAAATACCTGTACTTTTACTTCTTACATGTTGAACTCAAATACCTGAACTTTCTACTCTTACATGTTGAACGCATACCTGAACTTCTTACATGTTGAACACAAATACCTACTTTCTACTTCTTACATGTTGAACTCAAATACCTGTACTTTCTACTTCTACATGTTGAACTCAAATACCTGTACTTTCTACTTCTTACATGTTGAACCAAATACCTGTACTTTCTACTTCTCTCATGTTGAACACAAATACCTGTACTTTCTACTTCTTACATGTTGAACACAAATACCTGTACTTTCTACTTCTTACATGTTGAACACAAATACCTGTACTTTCTACTTTCTCATGTTGAACCCAAATACCTGTACTTTCTACTCTACATGTTGAACCAAATACCTGTACTTTCTACTCTCATGTTGAACTCAAATACCTGTACTTTCTACTTCTTACATTTGAACTCAAATACCTGTACTTCTACTTCTCCATGTTGAACACAAATACCTGTACTTTCTACTCTTCTTCATGTTGAACTCAAATACCTGTACTTTCTACTTCTTACATGTTGAACACAAATACCTGTACTTTCTACTTCTTACATGTTGAACTCAAATACCTGTACTTTCTACTTCTTACATGTTGAACACAAATACCTGTACTTTCTACTTCTTACATGTTGAACACAAATACCTGTACTTTCTACTTCTTACATGTTGAACCCAAATACCTGTACTTTCTACTTCTTACATGTTGAACTCAAATACCTGTACTTTCTACTTCTTACAGGTTGAACTCAAATACCTGTACTTTCTACTTCTCTCATGTTGAACAAATACCTGTACTTTCTACTTCTCTCATGTTGAACTCAAATACCTGTACTTTACTTCTTCACATGTTGAACACAAATACCTGTACTTTCTACTTCTTACATGTTGAACTCAAATACCTGTACTTTCTACTTCTCTCATGTTGAACACACAATACCTGTACTTTCTACTTCTCTCATGTTGAACTCAAATACCTGTACTTTCTACTTCTTACATGTTGAACACAAATACCTGTACTTTCTACTTCTTACATGTTGAACTCAAATACCTGTACTTTCTACTTCTCTCATGTTGAACTCAAATACCTGTACTTTCTACTTCTTACATGTTGAACACAAATACCTGTACTTTTCTACTTCTTACATGTTGAACACAAATACCTGTACTTTCTACTTCTCATGTTGAACCCAAATACCTGTACTTTCTACTTCTTCATGTTGAACTCAAATACCTGTACTTTCTACTTCTTACATGTTGAACACAAATACCTGTACTTTCTACTTCTTACATGTTGAACAAATACCTGTACTTTCTACTTCTTACATGTTGAACACAAATACCTGTACTTTCTACTTCTCCATGTTGAACACAAATACCTGTACTTTCTACTTCTCTCATGTTGAACACAAATACCTGTACTTTCTACTTCTTACATGTTGAACCAATACCTGTACTTTCTACTTCTCACATGTTGAACTCAAATACCTGTACTTTCTACTTCTCACATGTTGAACACAAATACATTTTAACGCTAGGATTTAAAATGTTAACCTTTTAAACACCGCTGTGATGAAGTTTTTTCTCTCCAGGTTCCAGATAAACTGTCCATTTAAGACGCAAGTGAAATATCTTAGTGACATTTTCACAGCCGTACTTTGTTTGAGAATGTGAAAGGTCTGCAGGTTCTGATCGCTCGCTCAGAGAAACGCTTAAGTGTTACCTTTGTTATTTCCTGGCACCTTAAATTGAAAGACTGGAAACTAATTACCCGGAGTGCGTTCCTGACACAACTTCCATTCCTGCTCATTTCCCGTCAACGAGAGACGACGGCTCGGTTTGACGTCTCTGCTGACGGGAGAACGACAGAGAAAAGTACACTTATCCTTCACTCAAGTAGAAGTACAGATACTCCTGTTTAAAAATACTCTGGTGAAAGTAGAAGTACTGACTAAACTTCTTTACTCAAGTGAAAGTAAAGAACTTTGAATGTACTTCAGTAAAAAGTACCCAGAGCTAGCAGCTGCTTTAAAGAGTACCTGACCTCCCTTTATATCAGTAGAAAGTACAGGTATTTGAGTTCAACATGTGAGAAGTAGAAAGTACAGGTATTTGAGTTCAACATGAGAGAAGGAGAAAGTACAGGTATTAGTGTTCAACATGTAAGAAGTAGAAAGTACAGGTATTTGAGTTCAACATGTGAGAAGGAGAAAGTACAGGTATTTGTGTTCAAACATGTAAGAAGTAGAAAGTACAGGTTTGGGTTCAACATGTAAGAAGTAGAAAGTACAGGTATTGAGTTCAACATGTGAGAAGTAGGAAGTACGGTATTTGAGTTCAACATGTAAGAAGTAGAAAGTACAGGTATTTGAGTTCAACATGAGAGAAGTAGAAAGTACAGGTATTTGAGTTCAACATGAGAGAAGTAGAAAGTACAGGTATTTGTTCAACATAAGAAGTAGAAAGTACAGGTATTTGAGTTCAACATGTAGTTAGAAGTAGAAAGTACAGGTATTTGAGTTCAACATGTAAGAAGTAGAAAGTACAGGTATTTGAGTTCAACATGTGAGAAGTAGAAGTACAGGTATTTGGGTTCAACATGTGAGAAGTAGAAAGTACAGGTATTTGAGTTCAACATGTGAGAAGTAGAAAGTACAGGTATTAGTGTTCAACATGTGAGAAGTAGAAAGTACAGGTATTTGAGTTCAACATGTAAGAAGTAGAAAGTACAGGTATTTGAGTTCAACATGTAAGAAGTAGAAAGTACAGGTATTTGAGTTCAACATGTAAGAAGTAGAAAGTACAGGTATTTGAGTTCAACATGAGAGAAGTAGAAAGTACAGGTATTTGAGTTCAACATGAGAGAGAGTAGAAGTACAGGTATTTTGAGTTCAACATGTGAGAAGTAGGAAGTACAGGTATTTGAGTTCAACATGTAAGAAGTAGAAAGTACAGGTATTTGAGTTCAACATGTGAGAAGTAGGAAGTACAGGTATTTGAGTTCAACCTGTAAGAAGTAGAAAGTACAGGTATTTGAGTTCAACCTGTAAGAAGTAGAAAGTACAGGTATTTGAGTTCAACATGAGAGAAGTAGAAAGTACAGGTATTTGAGTTCAACATGAGAGAAGTAGAAAGTACAGGTATTTGTGTTCAACATAGAGAAGTAGAAAGTACAGGTATTTGTGTCAACATGAGAAGTAGAAAGTACAGGTATTTGAGTTCAACCTGAGAGAGTAGAAAGTACAGGTATTTGTGTTCAACATGTAAGAAGTCAAAGTAAAAAAGTGGTCGGCGGAAACATAAGTCGTGGAGGTAAAGTACTGATACCAAAAATATACTTAAGTACAGGAACGAAGTATTTTACTCCACTACTTCCCACCTCCGATAATGAGGGGAGCTTTGATAAGTGGATCTTTTCTCCGTCCACATCCTGGAGACGAGCGTATTGAAACGGCCTTCTGAATCTGCAGAACATGTCCGTCTGTCAGGAAACAGAAACCTTTAATGCCTCTAAAGACAGACTCGGATGTTCCTCGCCGCGCGGCTGACAGGAAGCAGAACCTGACCTGGCGTGAAGGTCAAACCTGACAGCTGGAGGGTGGAGGGTTTCAGCGATGGAGAGAATAGAAATCCCATTCTATTTCTAATAAATACTGAAATACTTTGTATTATTTGTTCATGTTATTATAGTTTTCTTAAAATAGTTATTTGTTTTATTTGTATGTATGCACCATTACATCAAGATTGAACGGTTTGTCATATGCTCATAAGCTTCAGTGTAGAAATGGAAATGAAATACAAAACAAAAAATACAAATAAAAAAGTGCAAGAAGTCTATATACATGTAAATAGAATATGATATGTCCAAGAACAAAATGTCAAATTAAATATTCAAATTAAGATCAAATTAAATACGGTATATTACGGTGATAACTATTTATATAATAAGTACAATTTTAAAAGTTTACTGATGCGTTTAAGGACTCTTTAAAGTAGAGACACACTACATACTGATATACAGCTGAACATCAGCAGGAGAGGACTCTTTAAAGTAGAGACCTACATACTGATATACAGCTGAACATCAGCAGGAGAGGACTCTTTAAAGTAGAGACACTACATACTGATATACACCTGAACATCAGCAGGAGAGGACTCTTTAAAGTAGAGACACTCCATACTGATATACAGCTGAAACATCAGCAGGAGAGGACTCTTTAAAGTAGAGACACTACATACTGATATACACCTGAACATCAGCAGGAGAGGACTCTTTAAAGTAGAGACACTACATACTGATAACACCTGAACACCAGCAGGAGAGGACTCTTTAAAGTAGAGACACTACATACTGATATACACCTGAACACCAGCAGGAGAGGACTCTTTAAAGTAGAGACACTACATACTGATATACACCTGAACATCAGCAGGAGAGGACTCTTTAAAGAAGAGACACTACATACTGATATACACCTGAACATCAGCAGGAGAGGATTCTTTAAAGTAGACACTACATACTGATATACAGCTGAACATCAGCAGGAGAGGACTCTTTAAAGTAGAGACTCTACATACTGATATACACCTGAACATCAGCAGGAGAGGACTCTTTAAGTAGAGACACTACATACTGATATACACCTGAACACCAGCAGGAGAGGACTCTTTAAAGTAGAGACACTACATACTGATATACCTGAACACACAGCAGGAGAGGACTCTTTAAAGTAGGACACTACATGCTGATATACACCTGAACATCAGCAGGAGAGGACTCTTTAAAGTAGAGACAACACATACTGATATACACCTGAACACCAGCAGGAGAGGACTTAGGAGTCGCCTTACTATCTCGTTGTAGTCATTTCACGTCTCTTTGAAGTCGCCTTACTTCTCATTGTAGTCATTTCACGTCTCTTTGAAGTCGCCTTACTTCCCTTTGAAGTCACTTCACGTCTCTTTGAAGTCGCCTTACTTCTCATTGTAGTCATTTCACGTCTCTTTGAAGTCGCCTTACTTCTCTTTGAAGTCGCCTTACTTCTCGTTGTAGTCATTTCACGTCTCTTTGTAGTCGCCTTACTTCTCGTTGTAGTCACTTCACGTCTCTTTGAAGTCGCCTTACTTCTCATTGTAGTCATTTCACGTCTCTTTGAAGTCGCCTTACTTCTCTTTGAAGTCGCCTTACTTCTCGTTGTAGTCACTTCACGTCTCTTTGAAGTCGCCTTACTTCTCATTGTAGTCACTTCACGTCTTTGAAGTCGCCTTACTTCTCTTTGAAGTCGCCTTACTTTTCGTTGTAGTCATTTCACGTCTCTTTGTAGTCGCCTTACTTCTCGTTGTAGTCACTTCACGTCTCTTTGAAGTCGCCTTACTTCTCGTTGTAGTCACTTCACGTCTCTTTGAAGTCGCCTTACTTCTCGTTGTAGTCACTTCACGTCTCTTTGAAGTCGCCTTACTTCTCGCTGTAGTCACTTCACGTCTCTTTGAAGTCGCCTTACTTCTCGCTGTAGTCACTTCACGTCTCTTTGAAGTCGCCTTACTTCTCGTTGTAGTCACTTCACGTCTCTTTGAAGTCGCCTTACTTCTCGTTGTAGTCATTTCACGTCTCTTTGAAGTCGCCATACTTCTCGTTGTAGTCACTTCACGTCTCTTTTGAAGTCGCCTTACTTCTCTTTGTAGTCGCCTTACTTCTCGTTGTAGTCACTTCACGTCTCTTTGAAGTCGCCTTACTTCTCGTTGTAGTCACTTCACGTCTCTTTGAAGTCGCCTTACTTCTCGTTGTAGTCACTTCACGTCTCTTTGAAGTCGCCTTACTTCTCGTTGTAGTCACTTCACGTCTCTTTGAAGTCGCCTAACTTCTCGTTGTAGTCACTTCACGTCTCTTTGAAGTCGCCTTACTTCTCGTTGTAGTCACTTCACGTCTCTTTGAAGTCGCCTTACTTCTCGTTGTAGTCACTTCACGTCTCTTTGAAGTCGCCTTACTTCTCGTTGTAGTCACTTCACGTCTCTTTGAAGTCGCCTTACTTCTCGTTGTAGTCACTTCACGTCTCTTTGAAGTCGCCTTACTTCTCGTTGTAGTCACTTCACGTCTCTTTGAAGTCGCCTTACTTCTCGTTGTAGTCACTTCACGTCTCTTTGAAGTCGCCTTACTTCTCGTTGCAGTCACTTCAAGTCTCTTTGAAGTCGCCTTACTTCTCGTTGTAGTCATTTCACGTCTCTTTGAAGTCGCCTTACTTCTCATTGTAGTCACTTCACGTCTCTTTGAAGTCGACTTACTTCTCGTTGTAGTCACTTCACGTCTCTTTGAAGTCGCCTTACTTCTCGTTGTAGTCGCCTTACTTCTCGTTGTAGTCACTTCACGTCGCCTTACTTCTCGTTGTAGTCACTTCACGTCTCTTTGAAGTCGCCTCACTTCTCGTTGTAGTCACTTCACGTCTCTTTGAAGTCGCCTTACTTCTCGTTGTAGTCACTTCACGTCTCTTTGAAGTCGCCTTACTTCTCGTTGTAGTCACTTCACGTCTCTTTGAAGTCGCCTTACTTCTCGTTGTAGTCACTTCACGTCTCTTTGAAGTCGCCTTACTTCTCGCTGTAGTCACTTCACGTCTCTTTGAAGTCGCCTTACTTCTCGCTGTAGTCACTTCACGTCTCTTTGAATTCGCCTTACTTCTCGTTGTAGTCACTTCACGTCTCTTTGAAGTCGCCTTACTTCTCGTTGTAGTCATTTCACGTCTCTTTGAAGTCGCCATACTTCTCGTTGTAGTCACTTCACGTCTCTTTTGAAGTCGCCTTACTTCTCTTTGTAGTCGCCTTACTTCTCGTTGTAGTCATTTCACGTCTCTTTGAAGTCGCCATACTTCTCGTTGTAGTCATTTCACGTCTTTTGTAGTCGCCTTACTTCTCGTTGTAGTCACTTCACATCTCTTTGAAGTCGCCTTACTTCTCATTTTAGTCATTGTACGTCTCTTTTAAGTATTTTTCCATCCCTTTGTAGTATTTTTCCATTCCATTAGTACTTTCATGTGTATTTGTAGATGTGATGTTACGTCTCTCACAGTTCTGGCACAGATCTCTCATCACTGCGAGAGAAATTGAGCAGCATATTGGCGTTTTATTGCGCTCATAGCGAGGCGTTGATTAATGCCTCGACACATCTGTGACCATTATTTCTGAAACTCCACCAAAATCGATAGTGTTTGCTCCGGCTGCCCGCGGCGATGATGCACACGCCTGCTTTATTTACCTCTTTATGCTGGAGATGCTGAAGCCTTTGACTAATGAATGAACTGCTCTGATCGACAGTATCTCATCACAGCGGGGGGAAGTAACTAAGTACATGTACTCATACTGTAATTCTGACATTGTGTACTTCTACTCCTCTAGAGATCAGAGGTACATGGTGTACTTCTAGTCCACTACATGTATTTAATACCTTTAGTTACGTCACAGATCTGGATGAATGATGTGAAATATAACCAAGTGTTGAATCAGCCTTTAGTTCCACCTGGAGTGAATCCACCAGCTACCCTGCAGTCTACAAAGTACTTCAGACTAGCTGCACCTCCACCAGCTACCCTGCAGTCTACAAAGTACTTCAGACTAGCTGCACCTTCACCAGCTACCCTGCGGTCTACAAAGTACTTCAGACTAGCTGCACCTCCACCAGCTACCCTGCAGTCTACAAAGTACTTCAGACTAGCTGCGCCTTCACCAGCTACCCTGCAGTCTACAAAGTACTTCAGACTAGCTGCACCTTCACCAGCTACCCTGCAGTCTACAAAGTACTTCAGACTAGCTGCACCTTCACCAGCTACCCTGCAGTCTACAAAGTACTTCAGACTAGCTGCACCTTCACCAGCTACCCTGCAGTCTACAAAGTACTTCAGACTAGCTGCACCTCCACCAGCTACCCTGCAGTCTACAAAGTACTTCAGACTAGCTGCACCTTCACCAGCTACCCTGCAGTCTACAAAGTACTTCAGACTAGCTGCACCTTCACCAGCTTTGAGAACACTTTCATGATCAATCATTATCAAACACATCATATATATTATTCTGAAATGGACCAATCTGCACAACGACTACTTTTACTGTCTTTCACTATATTTTGATGAGAATACTTTCTACTTTCACTTGAGGAACATTTTGAATGCAGGACTTTTACTGTAACAGAGTATTCCTACACTCTGGTACTTCTACTTTTACTCAAGTACAATATCTGAGTACTTCTACTTTTACTCAAGTACAAGATCTGAGTACTTCTACTTTTACTCAAGTACAATATCTGAGTACATCTACTTTTACTCAAGTACAAGATCTGAGTACTTCTACTTTTACTCAAGTACACAATCTGAGTACTTCTACTTTTACTCCAGTACTAGATCTGAGTACTTCTACTTTTACTCAAGTACAAGATCTGAGTACTTCTACTTTTACTCAAGTACTAGATCTGAGTACTTCTACTTTGACTCCAGTACTAGATCTGAGTACTTCTACTTTTACTCAAGTACTAGATCTGAGTACTTCTACTTTTACTCAGGTACACAATCTGAGTACTTCTACTTTTACTCAAGTACACAATCTGAGTACTTCTACTTTTACTCAAGTACTAGATCTGAGTACTTCTACTTTTACTCAAGTACAAGATCTGAGTACTTCTACTTTTACTCAAGTACAAGATCTGAGTACTTCTACTTTTACTCAAGTACAATATCTGAGTACTTCTACTTTTACTCAAGTACAAGATCTGAGTACTTCTACTTTTACTCAAGTACAAGATCTGAGTACTTCTACTTTTACTCAAGTACAATATCTGAGTACATCTACTTTTACTCAAGTACAATATCTGAGTACTTCTACTTTTACTCAGGTACAATATCTGAGTACTTCTACTTTTACTGAAGTACTAGATCTGAGTACTTCTACTTTGACTCCAGTACAAGACCTGAGTACTTCTACTTTACTCCAGTACTAGATCTGAGTACTTCTACTTTACTCCAGTACTCCTCCCACGTGTCCATTAACCTCTAAATGCCACTCTGGCTGCCTCCCATTCACCCTTTGCCTCATCAATAATAGGTAAGGAGTGATCTCTGCGAGGACGATGCGTTTCCGTGGCCTTTTCCTCCCGTTAATGAGGCATGTGTCAGTCAGGCCGGAAGCCGCTCCTCCTCAGTGTGTCGAGTGTAACACAGACCCGGGCCCTGCTCTGTAATTGGCTCCTTATGGTGCTCTGACATTCATTCAACTCAATAATGCACTGGAGGCCGCTCTCTTGGCAGCTTCTGCTCACAGCCCTGATGCCACTAGGCTTCAAAGCCTCCGTGTCAAGCATTGCTTTTGACACCAACTCTCCGTGGAGCTGCTCTAGTATTCAGGCTGTACATCACTGACCTGCATCTCAATAGAGAGGTGAGGGACCCTGAAGGCAGCATCTCTCTGCTCCAATGGGATTCCTCCATTTTGGATTATTGCAGAAATAATCTCTCTTGCAATCGAACGTTTCTGATATTTACACGTTTAGTTCAGCAGGATAATCTCCACATACTAACACCACGTTATGATTTCTGAAGTAAAAAGCTAATGTTGGGCTATAAAGGAACGACAGCACGGTCACATGACTTCACGTCTCCACCGCTAAGCTAAAGGTGGCTAATGTTGGGCTATAAAGGAACTACAGCACGGTCACATGACTTCACGTCACCACCGCTAAGCTAAAGGTGGCTAATGTTGGGCTATAAAGGAACTACAGCACGGTCACATGACTTCACCTCACCACCGCTAAGCTAAAGGTGGCTAATGTTGGGCTATAAAGGAACTACAGCACGGTCACATGACTTCACGTCACCACCGCTAAGCTAAAGGTGGCTAATGTTGGGCTATAAAGGAACTACAGCACGGTCACATGACTTCACCTCACCACCGCTAAGCTAAAGGTGGCTAATGTTGGGCTATAAAGGAACTACAGCACGGTCACATGACTTCACGTCACCACCGCTAAGCTAAAGGTGGCTAATGTTGGGCTATAAAGGAACTACAGCACGGTCACATGACTTCACGTCACCACCGCTAAGCTAAAGGAGGCTAATGTTGGGCTATAAAGGAACTACAGCACGGTCACATGACTTCACGTCACCACCGCTAAGCTAAATGAGGCTAATGTTGGGCTATAAAGGAACTACAGCACGGTCACATGACTTCACGTCACCACCGCTAAGCTAAAGGAGGCTAATGTTGGGCTATGAAGGAACTACAGCACGGTCACATGACTTCACGTCACCACCGCTAAGCTAAAGGCGGCTAATGTTGGGCTATAAAGGAACTACAACACGGTCACATGACTTCACGTCTCCACCGCTAAGCTAAAGGCGGCTAATGTTGGGCTATAAAGGAACTACAACACGGTCACATGACTTCACGTCACCACCGCTAAGCTAAAGGAGGCTGATGTTGGGCTATAAAGGAACTACAGCACGGTCACATGACTTCACGTCTCCACCGCTAAGCTAAAGGAGGCTAATGTTGGGCTATAGAGGAACTACAGCACGGTCACATGACTTCACGTCTCCACCGCTAAGCTAAAGGAGGCTAATGTTGGGCGTGATGGCGTCCAGTCGTCTCATTTAGACCAGTTTTGTTTCTTTTGTTCATTTTTTGTTTGAAGGATGAAAAACACAACCTTTTTTAAACGTGTGATGTTTTGTCCTCTTCACGCTTTAAGCTCTCCTGAACCCACCCCCCCCCCCCCCCTCCTATCATTAGGTGTTCGCCACAGCGCCATTACATGTACCCCGGACAACTGTGCTGTCCAATCAGACGGCTTGAATTCCCCAGTACTGCTGCGTCTGCAGGAAGAGAGTCTGAGGGAGGAAGAGCTCCTTCAGATCAAAGATCAAGAAGAGAAAAGGCTCCTGCTGAGAGCCTGCTGAGCCGACAGTCACACACTGCCCTGCTGGGAGCCTCAAGCATCTGCTGAGCGTCCCTGCAGACTCTCCTGAATGCACCTCCGTTACAATGTGAGTCCTGCACAGTCAGTCAGGAGAGCGTTGCCAAGCGTATTGACAGCTCCGAGGCTTCTCTCCACACCGCTTCAACACGGTTAGGAAGAATATGCTCTGCACGTATGTATACTGCAATAGGGGGATACGAATATATGTACTTTATTAATCCCAATTTGGACTGTTTTTTTTCGTTGCAGCAGCATAAAACAAAACAAGGGATTGAACATCATAAACAAATTAAAAGAGTAGAAATATATATTCTAAAATATAAACATATCAAAATAGAAATAAACCAGCATTAGAGATACAGAAAAAAGTATACGGATGCTGTGAAGATAACTAAAGTAGCAATACTACAGGGTACAAATACACAATTTAAAGTCCTGCATGAAAGTACAAAACAATATCTTTCAAATATACCTGAAGTACTCAAAGAAATAGTCCTCATTATGCATTTCAGAATCATCGAATGGCTTCATTTCGTACCTGAAGGTGTAAAAAGTATAGAGCACGAGATGGAGGGCTGACAGGCAGGTAGGCCGTCCAATCATCTGCCCCGGGTCGAGGCAGATGATTGGTCGTGCTTTTTACAGCGCCACGGCTTCCAGATGAAATGTTTTATGTATTTATGTCAAAGCATTTCATGTATTATTGCTATCGGATGTTAAGAGCGTTCCACGGAATACCTTCCCCACCTTTAAGTGCAGTCACAAAGTATTTGTACTGCACTACTTTCCACCTCTGAATAAACGAGTAAAAGTATAGGGTATCGACGTGTGAAACACCCCGTCTGTCCTCTCCTCGCTGCAGGACAGGAGAAGCTGCCGACCCGAGCAGCGAACATGTCTGGAAGCTTCAGATGCAGAGAGACTGGCTCTTTGTTTCTGCACGCTGCAGCTGCACGACGCCTCTGCCACTGAGCCTCATGTCTCTCATATAGTGAAGAGAGGGCGGCACAAAGCTGTGTGTGTGTGTGTGTGTGTGTGTGTGTGTGTGTGTGTGTGTGTGTCTGCATGTTACAGACGTCTCCTCTGCTGCTCACAGGACCAGACTGCATGCACAGTGAAATGCTAACGCTACAGCTAGCATCCACCAGGCTTTAGCAGCTGCTGGATAGAGACATGGTTTAGCCACGCCCCCTGAATACACACTCTCATTGGCGCCCTCATTATGTCGTGTTAATAGTTCACAGAGGACAACATGGTGTAAATAATCCAGACTGGAGACAACCAGAATGTCATGAAGAATAAAGTGATGGGACATTGAAATGCAATTAGCATTAAACCAGAAGTGCAGAAGAAGCAGTTAAATTAAATGTTATGTCTACGAATATAAAAGGATCCTCCTCTGATGCTCTCCTGAGGGTCTACCATGTTCCCTTAAACTGGGGGGTTTCTCCGGAAGCTTTTCCTTGTACGATGTGAGGGTCTGAGGACAAGGGTCTGAGGACAGAGGGTCTGAGGACAAGGTCTGATGACGAGCTCTGAGGACAGAGGGTCTAAGGACAGAGGGTCTGAGGACAGAGAGTCTGAGGACAGAGGGTCTAAGGACAGAGGGTCTGAGGACAGAGGGTCTGAGACAGAGGGTCTGAGGACAGAGGGTCTAAGGACAGAGGGTCTGAGGACAGAGGGTCTGAGACAGAGGGTCTAAGGACAGAGGGTCTGAGGACAGAGGGTCTGAGGACAGAGGGTCTGAGGACAGAGGGTGTCGTATTGTCATACTGATATTCTGTACACACTGTGAAGACACTGAGACAGATGTAACATGTGATATTGGGCTATAAATAAACATTATTGATTGATTTGTTCAGAGGCCGTGGCGCTCAGTAAAAGAGACAAAACGCCACTATGAGACCAAACATTCCCTCTCAAGTCAGAACTGAGGTCAGATGAGCAGTCTCAGCGCCCGATACGATCAGTCCACCAGGATCAACACTACAACTAAATATGGTTCCAGGGCAAGCTAACCAATGAGCTAACCAAGGCTAACCAATGAGCTAACCGATGAGCTAACCGAGGCTAACCGATGAGCTAACCGAGGCTAACCAATGAGCTAACCGAGGCTAACCAATGAGCTAACCGATGAGCTAACCGAGGCTAACCAATGAGCTAACCGATGAGCTAACCGAGGCTAACCAATGAGCTAACCGAGGCTAACAATGAGCTAACCGAGGCTAAACCAATGAGCTACCGATGAGCTAACCGAGGCTAAACCAATGAGCTAACCGAGGCTAAACCAATGAGCTAACCGATGCTAACCGAGGCTAACCAATGAGCTAACCGATGAGCTAACGAGGCTAACCAATGAGCTAACCGAGGCTAACCAATGAGCTAACCGAGGCTAACCAATGAGCTAACTGAGGCTAACCAATGGCAATGAGCTAACCCAGGCTAACCGAGGTAACCAATGAGCTAACTGAGGCTAACCAATGGCATTGAGCTAACCCAGGCTATGCCCAGACTAACCAATGAGGCTAAACGAGGCTAAACCAATGAGCTAACCGAGGCTAACCGATGAGCTAACCGAGGCTACCAATGAGCTAACTGAGGCTAACCAATGGCAATGAGCTAACCCAGGCTAACCGAGGCTAACCAATGAGCTAACTGAGGCTAACCAATGGCATTGAGCTAACCCAGGCTAGCCCCAGGCTAACCAATGAGCTAAACGAGGCTAACCAATGAGCTAAACCGAGGCTACCGATGAGCTAAACGAGGCTAACCAATGAGCTAACCGAGGCTAACCAATGAGCTAAACGAGGCTAACCAATGAGCTAACCGAGGCTAACCGATGAGCTAACCGAGGCAAACCAATGAGCTAACCGAGGCTAACCGATGAGCTAAACGAGGCTAACCAATGAGCTAACCGAGGCTACCGATGAGCTAACCGAGGCAAACCAATGAGCTAACTGAGGCTAACCAATGAGCTAACTGAGGCTAACCAATGGCAATGAGCTAACCCAGGCTAACCGAGGTTAACCAATGAGCTAACCGAGGCTAACCGATGAGCTAACCGAGGCTACCAATGAGCTAACCGAGGCTAACCAATGAGCTAACGAGGCTAACCAATGAGTAACCGATGAGCTAACCGAGGCTAACCAATGAGCAACCGAGGCTAACCAATGAGCTAACCGAGGCTAACAATGAGCTAACCGAGGCTAACCAATGAGCTAAACTGAGGCTAACCAATGAGCTAAACGAGGCTAACCAATGAGCTAACCGAGGCTAACCAATGTGCTAACGAGGCTAACCAATGAGCTAACCAATGAGCTACTGAGGCTAACCAATGAGCTAACCGAGGCTACCAATGAGCTAACCGAGGCTAACCAATGGCAATGAGCTAACCCAGGCTAACCGAGGCTAACCAATGAGCTAACCGAGGCTAACCAATGAGCTAACCGAGGCTAACCAATGAGCTAACCGAGGCTAACTGATGAGCTAAACCAATGAGCTAACCGAGGCTAACCGATGAGCTAACCAGAGCTAACCAATGAGCTAACCAATGAGCTAACCGAGGCTAAACCAATGAAGCTAACCGAGGCTAACCAATGAGCTAACGAGGCTAACCGATGAGCTAACCAATGAGCTAACCGAGGCTAACCAATGAGCTAACCAATGAGCTAACCGAGGCTAACCAATGAGCTAACCGAGGCTAACCAATGAGCTAACCGAGGCTAACCAATGAGCTAACCGAGGCTAACCAATGAGCTAACCGAGGCTAACCAATGAGCTAACCGAGGCTAACCAATGAGCTAACCGAGGCTAACCAATGAGCTAACCGAGGCTAACCAATGCGCTAACCGAGGCTAACCAATGAGCTAACCGAGGCTAACCAATGAGCACCTGCATGTGTATGAGAATGGCCCTGACACCATTTCAGCCCAGATCTAAACTCCTGGCAGGACAAGCTCCAGCTCAATTCTCGCACTGAACAGACCAAAGTGAGTGAGGGACTGCAATATAAGAGGGAAAGAAAGATAAACTTGAAACTGTTCAATTGTTATGATGTGTAAAGACTGATGTTGTTCTATAATCGTCTGAAACAGTTGAGTCATGATGTGAAACGGTTAACAAAGAGAAAGGGAAACTCAAGCTGCTGCTACACTTTATTTTATTCATCTCAAATTAAGCACTTTTAAGATGCTCATATTTTCAAAAGCTATTTTATTTATTTTCTCTATTTTATGTTTTAAATGCAGCCCGAGAGGAACATTACACACATCCACATATTTACTGTATATCTGTAGAGTTCAATGTTAACTGACAATAAATATTCTTGTTCTGAATTGTACTTTCTTCATGTGATGGCAGTCAGCTGTTGATGACATGCAGACGTTGCTGAAGCTGCAGCTACTTCAACATCACACTAAGTCATGAAGCCAGTCAGACGTCTTGATGTTCCGGACCTTTGCATGGGGACATTTTCTCTAACGGGACCTCGTTGAGTTTTAGTTGAATACCCCTGATCTACAGTCAAGAAACGTCATAAAAACATGATTAAAACAAAACACTTGAAATATATAAAGCACAACATTATTAATCAGTTGTTGTTCTTGAGTATTTGTATTTAAAAGACAGCTTTAAAAAGACAGCAGACTCCATGTTCCTGCCGGAGGGGAACTCGTTACAGGCTCAGCGTCTCAGACTGCAAACACAAAGCGATGAACACACACACACACCCCCCCCCCCACACACACACACACACACACACACACACACACACACACACACACACACACACACACACACACACAGAGCGGTCAGCATTCGTTGATGAATGAACCGGCGGAAGTCGTTCTCTCCGCCTCTCATCGCCGCTACACAGAAAACGCTGACCGGCTTTATTCTGCCGTTCAATATCCGAGACAAGAAGCGCATCGGATCACTTCCTCTCCAGACGCTCAAACCATCATTTAACTCGCATGGGAACACAATGCTTCGTTGCTATGCGAGGCCCAGATTGAAATGCATTTCTTTTTGGTTTGTTAACGATGAAACCAAAGCCACGGAGCGATTATTATGGCCCATCAGAGGAGTGGACATGATGACACTCATCTGGAGCTGGAACACATAAAGCTTCATTATAACGAGGCTAAGTGAATATCATTAAGTCCTTCCTAAGTTCCCTCTGCTCCACTTGCCGACAAAAGCCCTTAGCCTTTAGCTGAGTTCACGATACGGCAGCTCTCGCTCAGCTACGTCGCGGTTAGCCGCCTTCATACGACAGGTTAGTGAGACATCCCACTCGACGGGCATCGTTTCCCCCTCATCAGGTACATCGATGTGAAGGCACTGCATCCACATGTGGGAAAACGATAAAGCGCTTCCCTATTTGATATAGACTTTAACGAATGGGCTGTGCCGGTATCAAATGTTCTGTGAGTAACATATCGTTTTACGGTCCTCAGATTTAAGTCTGTTGGTACACCTGGAGTACTGCCATTTTTATCGCTATCTCCGACTTTTATTTTTGTACTCTATTTTATATTTTATTTTTTGATTTCTTATTATTATTACAATTATTTGTTTAATCTCTCAAAGCGTATCAGTATCCCTTGTTGTGAAGCACTTTGAGATTTGTCTTGGCAGATGAGAAGCGCTATATAAATTAAAAATATATTAAGTCCTGTGTTTAGGAGCTGGATAAGAAAACTTGTATTTACTCGAAAGACAAGCATGCGAGTACGAGGACAGAAAGAGACGGTCCCTGGACGAGTCTCCGAACACAGACACGTGTTTGCCGTGCAAAAGACGAGAAGAAGAAGAAGCAGAAGTGGAATTTGCATAATATGTGACTTTCTTTTAAATATTCTATCATCGATGTTTGGATCCATGTTTCAGAGGACGAACTGTGCGTCTGCAGGCTGCACCAGATGTTTAATATCTCAGCGCTGCAGCTTCCTCTGAACACGCTCTCCGGACTCACGACCTGCAGCTGTGAAAGCGAGAGACGCATCACGTCCCGGAGTCGACACGTTGGTCCCGGAGAGTCTGAGAGACACAGACACGCGTTCCCTCTGAGGTTCCGCTCGACACCAGACGGTCACACGTTTCCTTCCCCAGCTGTTCCGCTCTGAAACCAGGCCTTCTCTGGATGTGCCGAGTCATCTCTGCACTGCCTCTCTGGGCGTCTTGTTTATTCCTAACGTCACAGATTCCTGGCCGTGTGCAGTCCGTCGGGCGGATCAGAGTCAGGCCGACATCGCTCTCTCTGAATGTAATGGACCGTAATGTGAATCGTACTTATTTAGCGTTTATCAGGTTTTTTCAACCCCTCAAAGCTCTTTGAGTGTGTGTGTGTGTGTCTGTGTGTGTGTGTGTGTGTATATCTGTGTGTGTGTGTGTGTGTGTGTGTGTGTGTGTGTGTGTGTGTGCTCACTCACTCGGATCAGACAGTCGTGCCCTCTGTGCACTTCTGCCCTCCGTTAGACTCTGAGCAGCTCGGTGTCTCGCTCTGCATCAGCAGATACTTCAAGTCCTCACTGACACTTAGAGAGTGGATCCATCAGCTCTGAGTCTCTCCTCCGGCTTCCTGTCAAAGACCTGGTTTATTCTGATCTGCTGCTGAATGATAGCCATCCTGGTCTGCAGGTCTGCAGGTCTCCAGGTCTCCTGGTCTGCTGGTCTGCAGGTCTGCAGGTCTCCTGGTCTGCTGGTCTGCAGGTCTGCAGGTCTCCTGGTCTGCTGGTCTGCAGGTCTGCAGGTCTCCTGGTCTCCAGGTCTCCTGGTCTGCAGGTCTGCTGGTCTCCTGCTGTCCCCAGAGTAGCAACAACTAATCCACTCAATCGATTACAATCGATGACCAAACTAATTCAGTCGTCGATTAGTTGGTGACGTCATCTCGTGTGTTTTAACGCGCCGTTAAGCTCCAACGTTATCGGCCTTTTTATCGGTACTGGAGACATTTAAAAAATATATGTCGTGTTATTGCTACACAAACATTATGTCGCAGTCTTAGTGTCGCCAACTCGTTTCTAACATGCAAAAAGACAAACAAATGCGTATATGGTGTATTTTCGATCTTTCCAATCGAGACGCGATCTCTCCCCCCGTCTGTGGGCGAGGGAGCGGTTTACACACACGCAGCTGCTACATGCAGCAACACACACGCAGCTGCTACATGCAGCAACACACACACGGCTGCTACATGCAGCAACACACACACACGGCTGCTACATGCAGCAACACACACGCGGCTGCTACATGCAGCAACACACACACGGCTGCTACATGCAGCAACGCGCACACGCGGCTGCTACATGCAGCAACACACACGCGGCTGCTACATGCAGCAACGCGCACACGCGGCTGCTACATGCAGCAACACACACACACGGCTGCTACATGCGGCAACACACACGCGGCTGCTACATGCAGCAACACACACGCGGCTGCTACATGCAGCAACGCGCACACGCGGCTGCTACATGCAGCAACACACACACGGCTGCTACATGCAGCAACACACACGCGGCTGCTACATGCAGCAACACACACGCGGCTGCTACATGCAGCAACACACACACGGCTGCTACATGCAGCAACACACACGCGGCTGCTACATGCAGCAACGCGCACACGCGGCTGCTACATGCAGCAACACACACGCGGCTGCTACATGCAGCAACACACACACGGCTGCTACATGCAGCAACACACACACGCGGCTGCTACATGCAGCAACACACACACGGCTGCTACATGCAGCAACACACACGCGGCTGCTACATGCAGCAACACACACACGGCTGCTACATGCAGCAACACACACGCGGCTGCTACATGCAGCAACACACACACGGCTGCTACATGCAGCAACACACACACGGCTGCTACATGCAGCAACACACACGCGGCTGCTACATGCAGCAACACACACACGGCTGCTACATGCAGCAACACACACACGCGGCTGCTCCATGCAGCAACACATGGCGGGGATGGCGGAGAGAAGGCACTCCGAGGTGGTTACACTTTACCCGTCTCGATGCTTGTTGCCAAAAGCCCAATACGAGTTCAGCATGTCAGGGCGGCAACACGAGCAATTTGTCAAAACATTTATCAAAAGTGCTCCACATCCAGACGGAGGAATGCACCGGGTGTCTTTCTAGCAGCTCTGTAGCCCCGCCCACGAGGAACGTTTCCACGTCAGGTGTTATTTAGTTTGTTAAAGTTTCAGCTATTCTGTTCTCAGTTCTGTCATCAGATTATTTAATACCATTTGTTAAAACACTGTTGTTTCTTTTGATGTGAAATATTATTTATTTAATTTAAATAAAAAGCAATGTTAATTCTGTTCACAATGTGTTAAGTTAATTTAATAATATATGTATTTTTGAATCAAGTATTCATCTGTATTGTCTTCATTGTTAGTTTCCACATGCCTAAAGCAACCTCAAGCTAAATCTAAAAGCTAATAAATAAGAGCGTTTGAGAAATTGTGCAAGGCAGACAGGAATAGTCCGAATAGTCGATTAGTCGTTTCATTCATCGATAGATTAATGGATTATTAAATGCGTCGTTTGTTGCAGCCCGACCCCAGAGTCAGGACTGAGTCTGCTTCCATCTGGGCGAGACGTGGAGCTGCAGACCTGGTGAGGAGGGAAAGCCTGTAAGTATTAGCTCCACCTGTGAACCAGAGGAACATCTCCATCCCCTCCAACAGGCCGACCCGTAACGAATTGATGTCTGAATATATCAGTCCGTAATTGATGGGCTGGTTCGCTGCTGGCCCTGGTTAATATTTCACTTGACCTCTCACCACTGAGCTGATCCTCTCTGCTGAGGAGAGCGAAGGCTGTCGCTCTCCTCTCGGTCATTAACAATGCAGCAGGAGCTGGAACGTAATGACGGCGGCTCCTCAAAGGGATTCAAACCCCCAACCCTTCGCTTGGTGAGGGGAACCTCAGAGTCCAGGGGATATCTCTCCTGCTGCATCATTACCATCCAATCAGCAGAGAGCTTTCATACAGATGGGGGGGGGTACATAAAGGAGTGCCATGTACTCAGAGGAGGAAGTATTCCATCCTTTACTGCAGCTTCAGAAAGAGCGACGCACACAGCTGGAGACCAGGGGACACTAAAGAGTGACGCACACAGCTGGGAGACCAGGGGACACTAAAGAGTGACGCACACAGCTGGGAGACCAGGGGACACTAAAGAGTGACGCACACAGCTGGGAGACCAGGGGACACTAAAGAGTGACGCACACAGCTGGGAGACCAGGGGACACTAAAGAGTGACGCACACAGCTGGGAGACCAGGGGACACTAAAGAGTGACGCACACAGCTGGGAGACCAGGGGACACTAAAGAGTGACGCACACAGCTGGGAGACCAGGGGACACTAAAGAGTGACGCACACAGCTGGAGACCAGGGGACACTAAAGAGTGACGCACACAGCTGGGAGACCAGGGGACACTAAAGAGTGACGCACACAGCTGGGAGACCAGGGGACACTAAAGAGTGACGCACACAGCTGGGAGACCGGGGGACACTAAAGAGTGACGCACACATCTTGGATATATATGCCGTGCTCCGGTTCCAAAATGAGGGTTGTTCTGTCTTCATTAGAATCCATTCTGAGCGGGATACTCTCAGGCGGGGGGGCGGTGTTATCTCCCATGACTCCCTTTGAGCCTTTGAGCCTTTGAGCATTGTTGGAATAGATGTTTCCATATTTTTTATTTTATTTTCAGGTGAGACACATAATAAAACCCACAGAACAATAAGAGCAAACAAAGACAGAAAAGCAGCTACAGCAGCAACCTAGTACTCATGTGTATCATGTTATATTTAAGCCATCGCTCACGACAGGCCGTGGTTTATGCTCCGCCTCGCGTCGGGCCGAACCACGCCCCTTAGCTGTGATATAATGAGCATATATCACGGCCTGAAGTGAGCTGTTGCTTTTATAAAACGGTTACCAAGTGTGGCAATATGAAAGAAGAATACACACTCTAATTTAAATAGTTTTTATTAGTAAATAACGATGTTCAAAATAAAATAGTCCCTCCGTTGCCTTCTGCGCGAAACATAGTGCGAGGTGGTTGCTATGCAACAACACTAACAGCGAGCGAACATATTAGACAGAGAGCGTTGATTCATTATCTGGCTATTTATTTACATTCATGTGTTTGTTGCTGTTTATTGAGCAGCCACTGAAAACCTGTCCAGCATCAGTAGCATGCTCACGAGGTCACTTGTATAGGCTGAGGTTGTCCTAGGCGGTTGCTCGGCGTGGTGAGAATATTGCTCCACTTTCTCCGGTCCCCGAGACTCGGCTTCCCGCAGCTCTGGAGAGAGCTTTCGCACCTGTGGCTCTAACGCTCATCATGTCTCTGCTTTGTTTCAAGACCCCGTCAGAAAGCTTTTGATGGAGGTCCTTCTCCAGCTGGTCTGCCTGCTCTTCACGTAGCTCTGCATGTCGTCCTTTAGGTGCTCTCTGGAGATAGGCACTGCTCAGTCCTCTCCTCCATAGTGAGACCCCCCCGGAGGTCCAAGTTAATCTTAAATGTTTCCATCGTATGCTTTGTAAGTTTGTTTCGTAACGGAAGAAATGTAATATATTTATAAAACTGACAAGTCAAATCAAGCAATCTGATTGGTCGATAGTGTTTTTGCGGACCTCTTTGATTACAGATTTGAAAACATCGTTGCTTGCTTTAAAAGTCGCACACTTCATGATGTCAGACCTTGGGAAGCATCTAGATATCCCTGCCCTGATGCCAAAGGAACTGCACACTGGATATGTTTCGCCGTTTGATGTCTATGTCTGGACCGCTGCGTAAAAAGGAGGGTTTCTGCCCCGTTACTTCTCCGCTGCTTTCTTGTTCCAGTTTGAAAAGCTTTTCAGCCCAACGGTATACTGTTTTCCTCAGACTGATTTGTTGTGAAAAGTAACTTACAATTCTACCCGTGGTATACGCTCAGTAGGCTATATCACGGATAAGAACCAATCAGATTGCTTGATTTGACTTGTCCGTTTTATAATTATAAATATAGCACTTGAGCATTCTTCCTAGCAGACTAGTGGTGCACGATAATTATCGGCCCGATAATAGGAATTATGACGTCATCCCGATAAACCCGATAACAGTATTAATAGCTCCGATAACATACAATATATCTGTTGGGTACAAAAAAAGAAAGAGATCCTGCGGTGTGGGTGGATGGGATGAGGGGCGCTTGTTTTTCACTCGGCTCCTCCCGTGTTGCCAGCACTGTGGTGTTAGTGGTTTAGGAAGAGGGGAGTTCTTCACAAAGCCAGCGCTGCCTAACTCGTGCCTGGCTGAGACGTAAACGGCGTGCGGCCGTGAAGCCAGGACAGCAAACAAACATGTTGTCGGTAGCATGGGACTATTTCAAAGTTTCAGAGTTCGATAGTTCGCTTGCTATCTGTATTAACAGATGCAGAAGTTCCACGAGGAGGGGAGAGGCAACGAGCTATAATACTTCCAACCTGATCAGTCGCCTGAAACATCGCCATGGCTACGATGGTGTGTTCAAAGCGCACGAAGACGTCTGCGCTGCTAAACTAGCGGCGAATCCAAAGCCAGCTGCAAAGGCACCGGGGCTTTCACCTATCCACGAGGCTTTTGAAAAAGGAGAAGTTTATTTGGGAAAATAAATCTGGTCACTTTGAAGTCAGAACTGTTCTTGGCTTTGTTTTGTTCACAGCAGTAATGCTCACGTCCTTTGCTCACTACTAGTCTCTTTTTACCACCAGGTGTGCAAAAACTACAGGTACATTTAATATATATATTATATTATTATCGGTATCGGTCTTGAGAAGCAGGAAGTTATCGGTTTCAAAAAACCAATATCGTGCATCCCAGACCAATAATATGTCTACGTTCGTAATTTCAATCTGATCTGATCTGCACCGAGTCCCAGACAGAGAGCACTTCAGGGTACGCCCACACGGGAAGGAGCTGGGATAGCAGGTACATGCAGTCTGTGAAGGAGCTGGGATAGCAGGGTACATGCAGTCTGTGAAGGAGCTGGGATAGCAGGTACATGCAGGCTGTGAAGGAGCTGGGATAGCAGGTACATGCAGTCTGTGAAGGAGCTGGGATAGCAGGGTACATGCAGTCTGTGAAGGAGCTGGGATAGCAGGGTACATGCAGGCTGTGAAGGAGCTGGGATAGCAGGTACATGCAGGCTGTGAAGGAGCTGGGATAGCAGGTACATGCAGGCTGTGAAGGAGCTGGGATAGCAGGTACATGCAGTCTGTGAAGGACCCCGTGTTGGCTCTCATGGGATTTGTTGGAACATGTAATCTTCTCTTATTCAAATGTTTTGCCACATCTCATCGTCCAGACGGGACGCACGGATTCAGTGACGAGGCTCCAGACCAGAAATTCAAAGTCAGGATTCAATTAAAACTAGGAGAGGGAATGACTGACACTGCGGACAGGGGGGCGGGGCTTCATTTGAATATATTATTTAACTATATACTGAATTCATTTAATCTAAAATATATTTAAAAAATGTGAAATAACTTTTCCTCCATAGGAATGAATCAGAGATCAAAGTCGTCCAACTTTGAGGTCACTCTGACTCGCCATACTTTAACGTAGAACAAAGATTCAAACGTTAAACGACTATCCAGACTCTCAACTGCGTTGGACTAAAATAGCTTTTGGATAGATGGAACAATATTCCTAAAATCCCAGTTTAAGTTGAGTGAAGTTTTTCAGAGTCTATAATGGGGCGGAATGTTCCGAGTGGACGACATCATCACTGGGGAGTCGACGTCTCAAAGTCTCCTGGAGAAACAGATCTCAGACCCGCTCTCCATCCCGTGATATTCCCTCTGTTAGCATCACGCTACATGGCTTCAGAGTCACATGGGTCAGCGTCGTCTCGACACCTTCATCGTATCAATTACACTCAAACATCCGACCAATAAGGGAAGCTGAGTGACAACGACTCCAGCTGCCTCGCCAATAACCCTTACAGAAACACACACACACACACACACACACACACACACACACACACACACACACACACACACACACACACACCATGTATACATCACTTCAGGGGACATTACATTGACTTACATGCATTTCCTGTAGATGTGTGTGTGTGTGTGTGTGTGTGTGTGTGTGTGTGTGTGTGTGTGTGTGTGTGTGTGTGTGTATCCTAACCCTAACCAAGTCTTCACCCTAAAATTAATGATTCCCCTTATGGGGACCTCCATTTTGTCCCCATAAGGGAGGCGAGTCCCCACACGTGACTATGTAAACAGATGTAGGTCCCCACAAGTATAGTAATGCTAGTCCACACACACACACGCACACACACACACACACACACACACACACACACACACACACACACACACACACACACACACACACACACAGGTGTGAAAGCTGAGGTATGTCTCTTACTTTCTCCACACTGGAAACCACTGAACACACAGACATGGGAACTCACCAGAAAGGCAAAAATCACTGTCGCCAGGCAACACCGGCCAACCATTTCACTCTGCTCATTGTGGTCTGGAGAGGCTGAATAGGTAATTTCAACTCTTTACAGAGAGAGAGAAATGATTGACAGCTTTCCTGTTGGCTAATACCTCAGCAGCTGCTTCGCATCGGATAGAGAGGTGGAGGTGAACATTAAAACTGCAGGAATGAGTTCTAAAACCCGGAATGAGGCAGAATTTCAATGGTTTTCTGAATGTGTTTTTGGTCAGCATGAAAGAGGATTTGTTAAAAGTCATGTGACCATGCTGTAGTTCCTTTATAGCCCAACATTAGCCGCCTTTAGCTTAGCGGTGGTGACGTGAAGTCATGTGACCGTGCTGTAGTTCCTTTATAGCCCAACATTAGCCGCCTTTAGCTTAGCGGTGGTGACGTGAAGTCATGTGACCGTGCTGTAGTTCCTTTATAGCCCAACATTAGCCGCCTTTAGCTTAGCGGTGGTGACGTGAAGTCATGTGACCGTGCTGTAGTTCCTTTATAGCCCAACATTAGCCGCCTTTAGCTTAGCGGTGGTGACGTGAAGTCATGTGACCGTGCTGTAGTTCCTTTATAGCCCAACATTAGCCACCTTTAGCTTAGCGGTGGTGACGTGAAGTCATGTGACCGTGCTGTAGTTCCTTTATAGCCCAACATTAGCCTCCTTTAGCTTAGCGGTGGTGACGTGAAGTCATGTGACCGTGCTGTAGTTCCTTTATAGCCCAACATTAGCCTCCTTTAGCTTAGCGGTGGTGACGTGAAGTCATGTGACCGTGCTGTAGTTCCTTTATAGCCCAACATTAGCCGCCTTTAGCTTAGCGGTGGTGACGTGAAGTCATGTGACCGTGCTGTAGTTCCTTTATAGCCCAACATTAGCCGCCTTTAGCTTAGCGGTGGTGACGTGAAGTCATGTGACCGTGCTGTAGTTCCTTTATAGCCCAACATTAGCCGCCTTTAGCTTAGCGGTGGTGACGTGAAGTCATGTGACCGTGCTGTAGTTCCTTTATAGCCCAACATTAGCCGCCTTTAGCTTAGCGGTGGTGACGTGAAGTCATGTGACCCTGCTGCAGTTCCTTTATAGCCCAACATTAGCCTCCTTTAGCTTAGCGGTGGAGACGTGAAGTCATGTGACCATGCTGTAGTTCCTTTATAGCCCAACATTAGCCTCCTTTAGCTTAGCGGTGGAGACGTGAAGTCATGTGACCGTGCTGTAGTTCCTTTATAGCCCAACATTAGCCTCCTTTAGCTTAGCGGTGGAGACGTGAAGTCATGTGACCATGCTGTAGTTCCTTTATAGCCCAACATTAGCCTCCTTTAGCTTAGCGGTGGTGACGTGAAGTCATGTGACCGTGCTGGAGTTCCTTCATAGCCCAACATTAGCTTCTCACGTCAGAAGTCATAAAGTGGTGTGAGTATGTGGAGATTATCCTGCTGAACTAAACGTGTAAAAATCATAAACGTTGAGATTATTATTATTTTTGTCTTGTTGTGAAGCAACCAGGGAGATGCTACCTTTAGAGTAGCCTCGTTGAGCTTAGCGGTAGCAGCGTGTTGATGGCGTCAAAATAAAAACTATTTCCTCCAGATTCCAGCTGGTGGCTCAACCTGATGCTCACTAACCATCCTGCAGTGGAGGAATATTGCAGAAGATTTCCACTCCCCCTCCCAAGCCTCGAGGTGCATGTCGTATTCTCTTTCAATAATATGTAATGTACTCACACTATAAAGCAGCTTCTCCTAAGGCCGCCTCGCAGTATATCCTCTGATTATTAGGGCGATACATCACGGACACAACAACAACGGGAAGAGGCCGTGGGGAGTCTTTAGACCGGAGTTTTATCCGAGGAAGAGGAGAGGAGAGGCGACCACATCAGTTGACCTCACAAACCCCGGGGGAGCGTACACAGGGAAGTGTAATGAAGTGATCCATGCCTCGGAGGGAGAAGGTGGAGGACGCATGCTGGGACACAAGGTGGGAAGTAGTGAGTAAAAATACTTCGTTACTGTACTCGAGTATATGTTTCTGTACTACAATGAGACAAACAACGACTACAGAGAGATGGGAAAAGACTACAAGAGTCGAAATCAACTAAGAGACGACAACTAGACGACTGGAAGGATTGCAAAATGATAAAGACACATCTCAACAGTTTGAGGGGCCCTATTCCGCTCATGTTCAGGTCATATAGGATTATAGCCTTTGCAGACCATTCACATGCATCCAAACCAATACAGTAGAACACACTACAGGAAATGGAAAGCACCAGTGATCTCTGGGCCATCGATCTCGGCCTCCGGTACGGGTAACATAGCACTAAAACATGGCATGGGAATACGTAATGTAACTGGTTTGTCCGTCTCTGTGTCCTGGCTTCATGTTAAAGTGTCCCCTTCCCCGTGTCTGTGGCTGCTGATTGTGTGCACCTGGTGCCCTGGGTTGCCCCCCCCCCCCCCCACCTGAGTCGAATGGCTGATTAGCGTGTGTCTGTAGGGTCTGTTGCCCCGTCTGTGTTGAGGCTGGGAGAGTGTGTGAGATCCTGGTGGTGGCTGTGTGCACAGGGACATGGAGGCTGTGTCCTGTGCTCGAGTTTAATAAAGGCCCACACCGGGTTATGTCTTTGGACGTTCTGCCTCGGCCTCCTGCTTGGTCGTGCCGCTCAGCTTCACAACCAGAAAAGCAGAATCGGTCCTCTTTAATTGGATCGCTGGTTCCCAACATGGGATATGAAGCTTAGCGCAAGTTCAGACAGGAAGACCTATCACTCCGTATTGCTCGTCATGGCAATACTCGCTCCCTCCACTAGATGACAGGGAGCGCCACTCCTCAGCCAACCTATCACTTCCCTCCATTCACAAGCGTAATTATCGCACCTGTTAATCCCTCTATATGTGACCCGCTCTATCGAAATCAGTCGGAAGTCGCAACGGCTCATTTCAGAATAAACGTGGATTTACGTAAAAAACTATTTTTTCAGGGTTCGGGTGTTTTGTTTGATTTTAAACAAACCAAGTCTTGGCTTTCAGAATATGAAACTTTTATTTCCAAAATCACACGATAAGTACATTTTTGAAGCTTGTGAAGGGACGAAGACAGGCACCTCTCACTCGCACTCTGCTCTTCCAGCAGCGCCGCCCCTCCTCCCTCCGGCTGACATTATGAACGTAAGAGTAAAGTAATCATAGATAACACGGCAGGATCCGTTACAGTTTGTTTTCATCTGATTTAAATTAAACAGAGTCTTGTCTTTCAGAATATTAAACTTGTTTCGGCAAATTCAGATGATAAATATAACTTTGAAGCTTCGGCATAATTACAAGCGGAGAACGGAGTAATTTAACGCCACAGCAGGCACAACAACAGCCGGTGTTTCTCGTGAGGGTTTTCCCCGGGAAACAAACACAATACACACACACGCAAAAATACACAAACACACACACGCACACACGTATACACACGCACTCGCGAGCTTCCCCTCCAAATGAAAATATCTTCCCTCCGTAGTATTTTGATCATTTGCTGATAACCAATCGGATCGATGGATTCCAGAGGAGAGGAAACTTTAAAGGCCTTTTTCTCAAAATGAGGACTCGGTGACAGTCATTATATAATGTGACATATTTCGCGTAATATTTGGAGTACAAAAACAATCCTGAGAAAGCTAGGAATATCCTCTTTCCAACCGTGTATACAACTCAAAATGTGTCTTCGGGTCAATGCGACTGATTTCGATGGAGCAGGTCACATATATGCTCTCCCCTGTCCTATCAGCTGTCTTCCAGGCGTCAACGCGCAACCCTCCTCCACCCCTTCGCCTCCTGCTTCCAGCTCAGGGCCAAGCTTAACCTCCTCCCTTCCAACCGGACCTAACCACTTATCACCACCACCAGGTCTAGACCCGGGGGGGTTCATCGGAAACGGTTCTTTTCCCGTCCGAATGATATCCTACAAAACCTGGGCCTAGTCGCCAAACACCATTTCGTTCTCTTGTTATAAACTGTCATCATTATGTTTCATTTATATAATGTGACGGATAATAAACATTCCATACATCACGTCTCTCCTGATTGAACTGAGGTTGTGAGGACAGGTAACCTGGACTACCTCTGGGTTGTATTCTTTTAACTGAAGAGAACTAAATGAAATAGTTATGTTGCAAACTGTAGGCAGGACAAGCGACGAAAGAGGCGACAGAACACGGAGAAGAAGGCATGTAATGGATCATAAAAGAAGCCTGTTGGTGTATTACACGTCAAAACAGAGATGAGGCGAATCGGTTGGATGGATGAAGGGTCAGTGATGTTACGTTAAAATGTTTTCTGATTTCAAGGAGTTCTAAAAACACCCGGACTACATGTCTGGGTTTTAGTCATTTTGGGAGGAATACTAAATTAAATTGTAATTTTGCTAAAGAAAAGCAGCGTGCATTGCTAGGCTGCAGTTTTAAAGGCTGCATTGCTGTAAGGCAGGGGTGTCAAACTCAATGTCATCGCGGGCCACATCAGCATTATGGTTGCACTCAAAGCGCCGGTTGTAACTATATAAATATACATATAAATATATAATATATATAAAATAATGTGTTATATTACATTATTGCCTCTGAGTTGGATTATTATCGGATGACTTAGTAATTATCTACGCCTGAAAGCAAATAATTGCAAGTCTCTTCAGTGCGCATGTCACAAAACGAGATGCATTGTGGGACATGTAGTTTATGGGCAACCTGATTCTGTAAAGCGACATTTAATCGTATAATAAACGTATTACATTCTTTGCAAGCTCTTGCGGGGCCGCATAAAATGAAGTCGCGGGCCGGATGTGGCCCCCGGGCCTTGAGTTTGACACCCCTGCTGTAAGGTGATGTCATTTGGTAATGTATGAATATTTTGCTTTGAACTCTGAACAACTGAATGATATCATTATGTGCTACCTATCTTCCTTAAGGGATCCCTTTGCTGTCATGGAGGAACTTATAAACCCTTATTAATATTCAATGCAAAACCAATAACACGGCAGAAAACTGATAAACTAATCAATAAACACAGATGTACCGGAAGCTCGAGAAAAGGGAGCGATTTCAATTCATTTGGAGCAGATTAATTCCTCTTAATAGTGTCCTAGAGATCAGTTTCTACAATTCTCTTCCTTCTGTATGTATTGTAATTTATTAAACACCACGTTAAGACAACATTTGTAAAGCTATATGACGATATCCAAAAGACCATATCAAGTTTCACAACATCAAGATACAACCCAGTCTGAGCCACAACATTACCCACATGTTATCTTCTTGGACGAGCAGTTTGTTGGCAAAACAAGCCGGTAAAATAGTCGATTAAAGGCAATATCGAGAGAAGGGAACTCACCTGATGGAGAGGTCGCAGGATGATGACACAGTGCCAGACGAGAGCAGGAAGAGAAGAAGAAGAAGAAGAAGACATTAGTAAAGCATTAGCACCTTGAATAATCACAAATTACCTCTTTTTAGAAACATGTATGATTTCAGTCTCAGGCCCTGCAGAGCTGCATTTAGGCTCTAAAGGAACTACAGCACGGTCACATGACTTCACGTCTCCACCGCTAGCTAAAGGCGGCTAATGTTGGGCTATAAAGGAACTACAGCACGGTCACATGACTTCACGTCACCACCGCTAAGCTAAAGGAGGCTAATGTTGGGCTATAAAGGAACTACAGCACGGTCACATGACTTCACGTCACCACCGCTAAGCTAACGGAGGCTAATGTTGGGCTATAAAGGAACTAAAGCACGGTCACATGACTTCACGTCACCACCGCTAAGCTAACGGAGGCTAATGTTGGGCTATAAAGGAACTACAGCACGGTCACATGACTTCACGTCACCACCGCTAAGCTAAAGGTGGCTAATGTTGGGCTATAAAGGAACTACAACACGGTCACATGACTTCACGTCACCACCGCTAAGCTAAAGGTGGCTAATGTTGGGCTATAAAGGAACTACAAACACGGTCACATGACTTCACGTCACCACCGCTAAGCTAAAGGAGGCTAATGTTGGAATACTACATTGAATACTACAAAGAGATGGAAAAATACTACAAAGAGACGTACACTGAGTAGAATGAGACAAACAAAGACTACAAAAGAGTCTAAATCCACTCCAGCTTGTTCTGGTGTCCGGTCGTGACCCAGCGATGGGAATTGGGCCTCCGGACAGTTTTGCTCGGTGACACTTTGATTTATGAGCTCCAGTTTTTGGCCCCTCTCGCCTCAGCACAGAGAGGCAGGTGTGCTGATCAGAGCCACTTGATATGTCAGTCGGATGGATAAAAATAGCCTTGGAGATTGAGCTGGGGAAAAAGGACTCGGCTAGCTCTTGGCTGGAAACTCAATTGACTTTGAAAAGGCTCCTCGAACGCTCTTGACCACGGTAAACGAAAAGTCCTTTCAAGGTTGAAACTTCTTCAATGCAGCCGTCTGTTAGACTGAGAGGAAGAACTGCTTTACATTGAATTACATCACCATACGTGTATATATATAGGTATACACATATTTGTATTTTTTGATTCGGGATTGTGGGAAACGGTATTTTGATCCCTCTGTCTGTCCGTCCGTCCGTCTGTGTGTGTGTCTGTCTGTGTGTGTGTGTGTGTGTGTGTGTGTGTGTGAGTGTGAGTGAGATAAACTCAGGGATGTTAGCCTCTGCAGACCATTTACATGCACTAAAACCTATAGAACACCAGGAGAGAGCACACCTCAACGCCTCTTAGTAGTACACACTGCATGGTGCAGTCGAGGACACAGTGTCACATCATTAAAGATCGCGTCATGAGGGAAAAGCTGTGCATGTTTGAATTCCACAATGTTACAGAAGAATATAATAATAATTCCTTACATTTATTATAGCGCTTTTTCAATGACTCAAAGCGCTTTACATATACACACATTACACATATATCATACATGCAATGGTCAGATACTGTGGACAATACCCACAGGAGCAAGTTCAGGTGAAGTGTCTGGTGTCAGGTGAATATGTTGAAAATATGCTTTTACATCTGTCCGACGATACATCTCCATAGAAACCCTACTGCATTATATATGGAACGCTTTTGAGGAGCCAATGTGTTATTTTAGTCAATAGAAGTATATATAACATCTGGAGTACGTCAACATAATACTTATGTACCCTCCTTGACAGTCACACATCAGTGCCTATAATTATACCGTATCTCTCTTTCCTCTCCAGAGAACAACACTCTCACCCCGATGCTGGAAACGAGTGGTGTCGGTGATAGGAAGCAGGTTTCTCTGCGTCGGGCAACGGGGTTAAAGTAATGCCAGAAAACTATATATCTGTTCCTCAAGATCAGAGTGTGTCTTTAAGTGTTATTATTTAAACGGTTCCTCCGAAGGCTTCGAAGCTGCTTCTCTGTGAAGTAACGGGTGATTTGAGGATATGCCGTACTACCAACTAGGGTTGCCAGAAATTGACCATGATCAAAATCGATTATTCGGCAGCTCTGGCGAATAATAATCGATTATTCGACCAATGACCATTACAATTATTAATACTATTACTATTATTAGCATATATATATTTATATATATTTTGGTTGAAACTAAGCCAGAAAAAAAAAAAAAAACATAATAATAATAAAAAAAAATATATAAAATCGATTTTTAAAAATAATATTCGATTATGGAGACTGTAGCGAATAATCGAATAATCGCTGGCATCCCTACTACCGACACACAATAAGGTCACGTGGAAGTGCGTGGAACCAGACAAAGCATCCGTTGAACAGACCTAGATATCAAGATTCTTAGTTTACAAGAACTACTTTGTTCTTTTGGGTCAACAAAAGCCCAGTCTCCTTCAAAGAACTCCTGGTTCCTTGTTTCCTCACTGCTTTGTCCTTGACAATAACCAACGTGAAAAAAAATGAATGTAATGATTTACAAGTGTTAATACTTAAATACAGTTCAGGGTTAGAAACGGTTTCTTTGTGAAGTAAACTGATGAAGCTGGCAGTAGTCGCACTTACGCTCTAACCAGAAGTACCACGACACTTGTGGAAGTGCGTTAGAGCCGGCGAAGCTTACGTCCAATAGGCCTCGATATGTTTGGGTGAAAAAAGCCCATTTGCCTTCAAGAACTGCTGATTCCTCGTTCCCCACTGCTTTTGTCCGACCTACGAAAAACATTTTTAATGTAATGATTTATAAGTGTTTATTACGGACCGTCCACACGGCGGCGTGCGTTGACGCTGGCCGGCGGGCGTGTCTGAAACTCGACCACCAACCAATCCCATGAATCTCCCGCCCTGACACACAAGCAGCGGTTTGATTGGCTAGAGCTTGTACTGCATATGATTCGATTGGCTGCCGCTTCACCGAGGCCGTCAAAAGTTGAACATTGCTCAACTTTTGCAGCGAGCCACGCCAGCAACGCTCCGTGTCGCTTCCCACGATGCAGTTCGGCTAAAAGTGACGTCGCCCCATTCAAAGCGAATGGGCGTTGGAAGCTTCAACGCACGGCGCCGTGTGGACGGGCCGTTACTTAAATCCAGTTCCTCTGAGGGTTAGAAACGGTTTCTTTGTGAAGTAAAGACTGAGAAAGCTGGCAGTAAGTAATCGCACCTACGCTCTCACCAGAAGTGCCGACGTTGAATCGGCCTTAATGTTTTTGGGGTATTTTTGTGAAAATAAAAGCCCAGTTTCCTTCAAAGAACTCCTGATTGCAGTACTCATACTATATCCTTCTAGAAAACCCCTGATTGAGTAAATGTACTTCCCGCCGCTGCTGCATTTTCTTTGCTGTCTCATAAAGACACGGGAAATACTATCATAATTAAAACCAGCATTCGTCCAATCAGCTCGGTTTCTCCTGTGAGCAAAGACAACGACTCTTCTCGGAAATCAAAGCATGTTTTAAAGCTTGGACAACAAACACTGACTGGTACTCTGCGTGTGGAAAGAACTCGAGATATCCCAAAAGAAAGACGTGGGGAATTTAAAGGACGAGTTTATTTATTTATTTGTAATCATATACTTTTCCAAATGAGACAAACAACGACTAAAATGAGACAAACAACAACAGCGGGATGGACAAAGACAACAAGATATTTGTAATTATTATTTGTTTCCCACCATGTCATTAAGTATGGCATTCCTTTCATGCTAAGTATTTTCTTTATTATTTATCGTGGGCTGTTCTGTTTGTCTTCTCTGTTGAAAAATGCATGTTTTATTCGCTGTCTCACATAAAGACACGGTCTAGGTCAGGGGTTCTCAAAGTGCGGCCCGCGGACCAATGGCGGCCCTCGGAAATGTTTCTGGCGGCCCGCGATAGTTAACGTGACACGCTGAAATGCATGCGTTACATGTTAATCCTCCATGGTCGTATCTAGTAAGAATTAGAATGGAATTTAAGAATGGAAAAACTGCGCCCTGGGTTGTCATTCCTAAATTATGAATGACAGCTTGTGGAAAGTTTGCTAGACTACTGGTTGCATGGCAACGAGGCATCTCGCGAGTTGCGGTAATTGGTTAGTGCAATAAAGAAAGGATTTGTTTTGGAATTATTTTGTGTTCCGTTTTTCTTGGGCGGGCCCTCACTCATCAAAACGTTGAGAACCCCTGGTCTAGATACTATCATAATTAGATAGAGGACAAACCAGCATTCGTCCAATCAGCTCGATTAAATCCCTGTGTTTTGTTTACGTTCCTTCATGCCAGATCCTTTACTGTCAGATATCCTGCTGGAGTTTCCTGTGAAGCTTGTGGAGTCTATTTGTATTAGGGCTTGTCAAGAAAAAAAAAAAAAAAAAAAAAAATTAACGCCACTAATTATTTTAACGCATGTGTATTTTTTGTCCTCGGCCGCCCCGTAGCTTCAGAGCGCATCGAGTTTAAAATACCATCTCCAAGCTGATGCTGACGGCCCCGCTCCTGCCGCCCGCTTGCTGCAGCGAGAGAGAAAGACCTTACGTGTATTGTTGTTGTTAGCATCTGACATGGCCCCCCTCTGCCCCCCCATGTAACTTGTTCTAGACCCCCCACTGCCGGGGACGCACCGGGGACACACGGTGATGCAGAGAAGACATCAGAAAGGGCATTTTGCATGATCGGAGACCTTTAGATCTGCACGAGACGTGTTAATGTCAATGTTGTTGCAGAAACCTGTTTCCCAAATGCACCAGAAGTCTTTTATCCACGTGTCGCAGCGTCTGCAGGATTACGTCCTCCGCCGAGTCCCTGAAGTGAACTAGTTGTGTTGGAGTTCCCTTTCACTGGGTTCACTTTTAATGAGCGATTCTCCGTTTCATTTACACTTCACATGCTGCTATCTGACTCTGTCAAAGCCACGAGGCTCCGAGAAGCAGCTTTGTCTCATTAGCAAAGCCACATGTGGCGGGCGCCTTTTCAAATATTGGAGCTGAGCATCAACATAAAGAGAGGCAATGGGCCGTTTGACGCCGCTTCCAACATCAACGCCTAGACATACAGGCTTAGCAGGTGGCGAGGTTAGCTGTGAAGTTAGCATGTGAGATATCTGGAAGATAATCAACGCCCACGATGCTAAAACAAGCTCTTAATACTGTGAGCATGCTCAACTCTCCGACTGCTTTGTGCACATGTTTGCACACGTCTCACAGCCCTCCACTTTAAAACATAATACACTGTAGTTTAAAACATACTAACTTTGTTTTGTTTTTTAGCTTTTAGCATTATTCGTATAGTTACATTTGGTGTAAGTACTTGTCTTTAGCATCCTTTCTAATATTAAATTGTTTCTTAAAAATACTTATTTTATTATCCTTATATATTTTTTATTCTTGTATTAACTTATCTTATTACATTGTTTATGTTCACACCACCAAAGCAAATGCCTTGTATGCGTTAATCGACATGGCTATACACTTGATTGTTGTGATAAATATACTTGTCCTTATACTCAGCGCAGCAGATAATTGAATACACTCCTAGAAAACAACCTCTTAGCCGCTCGAAACGCCCCAAAGAACAATAACAACAACTCAAGATGGCCTCCAATAATGGATTGGAAATATAATTGTTTGGCATTAAATCCCATATAAATTATCTTGGTGTCAAATTATACATTTCTGACCGAGCAGAACCCAAATTCAGACGCCAGGAATACCTCAGAAGCTTATTTATTTGTTACCATATCCGATCCATACTATTAGAACAATCTGTCACTGGTGAACTGGGGAGGCTAGTGTGCATGATGGTGAGGTGATGGAGGAATGTTGGGGTGTATTGGGAGAGGTAGTTCTGGTGATTTCATGATGTTTAGTGACGACTAACTAATTCTGCTAACAAAGAAGACTAGTATTAGGCCCCGTCCACACGGAGACGGTATCAGTTGTATCCGCCAACGTTCTCTATCGTAGAGACCAGGGATCGCCAACTACATTTGTCCAAGGGCCAAAATGTATCCAATAGACACTATCGCGGGCAGCGATTTTTACATAGCCCAACATTTTGAAGTTGTTGACCGGGGGGGGGGAAAGCAGACTCTTCACGCTAACGAAGGATCACTTCTAGGCAGGGTTGGGAGGGTTGCTTTGTAAATGTCGTCAGTTACTGAATACTGAATAAATGCTCTGAAAGTAATCAGAATACAGTTACGTGTCTTAAAAAAGTATTCAGATTACTTTTGGAATACTTTCTTTTTCCATAACAGATGGGTATGTGTTGGTGAACAAGAGACACGTATTTTACTGTTTTCATGGCTTATCAAGAACTCAAACACAACATCTTGGTGTCATTCTGGACAGCTCTCTCATCTGCACCCCACATACAAAACATCACCCGGACTGCATTCTTTGTCCTGTCTTAAAACCTTTCCTTGGAATATGCTATGCATTGTGAGGTGTCCTTGGGTGCTTTGAGAGGCGCCCCTAAATAGAATGAATTATCATTATTATTTATTATCTGAAAGATGTAATAACTTTTAAAACTTTGTCCAGTCACTTGCCCCATGCATTCAGCAGCAGCAGGCCATTCACTTTGATTTCATCCCGTTATGAAATGTCATCATTTCGACAATAAAGAAATGATACATAAACGTTATCTTGCACATTTTATCTAACCATCTCTGTTTCTAACTTTCAATATATTTTAAAAGAGATCTCTCTCTCATCTGCGTGCGGGGGCGGGGCCTCACAGACACGCTGCATCTCTCTCTCGCTCACAGACATGCTGCATCTCTCTCTCGCTCACAGACACGCTGCATCTCTCTCTCGCTCACAGACACGCTGCATCTCTCTCTCGCTCACGGACACGCTGCAGCGCCGTGCAGTGTGCACACAGTTCTGCCGGTAATGAATATTACATTTTGTGAGGAAACCTTTCCACCAATAATTCCAATAAGTATTCCAAAATGTATTCACTTCAGGTTTACGAAAGTAACTGTAATCAGATTACTCATTTTTCAAATGTAACGCCAGCTGAATACAGTTCGCATACTTGATTTTTGTATTCTGATTACGTAACGCCGTTATGTATTCCGTTACAACCCAACCCTGCTTCGAGGCTACTGTCCCGCAGCTGCTGCCTCTCTGTTGGACTCCGGTACTGCACCTTACTCACGAGAACGCAGTAACCACTACGCCAACGCCACAGTCACCCCCGTCGTGCGGGCCGGATGAGAATGTCTGGCTGGCCGGATATGGCCGCCAGTTGGTGGCCACTGGTTTAGACGGTTCGTCCACACGAGGCCGAAACCGAGCCGCGATACACTTTGAATCCGGCTCCCAACGTGGGTAGGTCTGGAGACTAATAGCTTGCGGCTCCGTGTACGCCCTATACGATAATTTCCTGAAACGATGACGCCATAGCCCCGCCTCTCCCCACCTCTGCTGCTCACCCCCGCGTCATTGCTGATGCATTTCGACACAGTGCGATCGTGCTCCAGACGCTACTGACCATGATAGATGTTAGTGCAACATCTACAGCTCCTCGACCACAACCATCAGCAACAAGTGGACATGTTTGTTTGTGCCTTGTGCCCATGCTCGGGCGTCTTATTCACTGCTTTTGGTGTATTGTGTGGCGGGAGTACGGCGCCACTTACAGGCCCGGCGTATGTACTACAGCGTTTCCAGCGGGTCGAGCGTTTTCGTGTGGACAGAAGACTTTTTAGAAAACGACTTCGGTTCGTTTTCGTCTCCGTGTGGACAGGGCCTTAGTACACAAATAGTCTCTGAAGAAGTACTTTAGACTTTCCCATAATCACGAACATCTAACTCGATAGAGAAAACACCAACATGTATCCTCTGAACTGTCGTGGAGTATAAGTACACAGTGCAGTACTTGAGTTAATCTACTTAGTAACTTTACTACACTGGAAAAAATACTGCTCAGATGAATGAGATCTTGTGTTTAGCTGCGGAAACTTATTCTGAACTATGTTTGACCAGAATTGGGGAAAAGCCAGAAATGCTCAGATTCTGTTTCCTGATGTCAGCTGGAGATGTTCCTCTAAAATAAGATGTTTTTAAGAGACTTTGACTCAAAAGGATGCTTAAGATGCCTTGTCTAAAAACAAGACGTAAGTTATTAAGTCTTATATCAAGTGACATATTCTGACTAGAAATTAGACAACTATACTTGGCAAGATGTTACATGTTTGCAGTGCAGAGCTCCGTCTTCTCCGTCCTCCTCACCGACTCCCCTGACATTCATTTAGATGAAGCGTCGAAAATGTCCCCCTCTTTATGTTTCCCCAAACCATCTTTAAACCCGGGACCAGTCATCCAGCGGCATCTACTTATTATTCTCCACGGCAGCCGTCGGACATGATTTGCGTAACTTCGTGCCAACAAGCCAATGACAAAACGCTCACTCAGAAACACTTCCCGTGCCATCTTCTTCCCTCTTGTCGTGTTGTGTTGAACGCAGAGAGGCTTCTTGAAGCTCTTGGCTGGAATTATGTACTCAGTTAATTCCTACTTCTGTGAACATGTCTCAACGCCCAGCATCTTCTCCGGGAATTACGAGGGCATGGTGGAAGAAACAACAATAGCTTACACAGATGCTATGATATAAATGCACCACCCGTCTTCTGTCAGCCCATGCGTGTCTTTACATGATGTCTTTTTACACATGCACATAATTAATCCTGACTGAAATAATGTGAGGTTCTCTGAATATCTCCGGGACATTAACACCTGATAAAGGAACCAAGCGGAGAGGAAACCTGAGGGTGTCTGGATATACAACAAGCAGCTGATTACGCTTCGAAACAACCCAACAAAGTTACACAAAGAGTCACATCGTCGTGTTTCACAGCTGGAGAGAACCTGTTAGCTTCTGCTAGCCACATCCAGCGGCTAACGGCGTTAGCACGAAGTCTATTAGCAACGGTTTGCCTCCATTTCTCTAATAGTTGAACCAGCAGCCGTGACGTTAGCCGAAAGCTAAACTAGCAACATGTTCTTCTTCACGTTAGTTCATTCCAGCATCTTCTCCTTGATGTTACGAGGGCATGATGGAAGTATATCTGCACACAAAGACATGTTCCTTTCCCTTTAAAAGCACATTACATAGATGCTATATAAATGCGTATGCCCCACTCTTCTTCTGTCAGCCCATCCATGTCTTTAAATTATGTATTTCCACAGGCACATTTAATCCTCCTCTCTGAATGCTTGGACCTTTAAGTATCTTTTTTAATCCTCTCAAACCCAGACGTTTCATTTCCGACACAGCCCTTTTCTCTCTAGAATATTCTACACCCCGTCGCCGTGGCTCTATTTCAGGGGTCCATTGCTAACACTGCTAATCTCCCTCTGAGACGGATTTATGAGCATATTTGTCTTTTTATTCGGCGCTGATCAACGTGACCTTTTGGAGTTATGAATGGCTAGGCCGAGTCAGCACTTTGAGACGTGTTAAGCTGGATTTAGTGGCGAGCGTCGGTGGAAAAGAGACTGTAATGAACACACTGTCACTTATCTGATTAAGTGATGGGTCCTTCCTGACTTGCCGCCATTTCTTGAAACATAGTGTGCTAGAACTTTGAAATCAATTATAAAAGTGTCTATTAACCTCCTGATCTGACTTAAATACGGTTGCTTTTATTCATATATTCAAAACATGTAGATTATGCTATTTTTACTAAATTGAACTGCAAGCACCAACGTGTCCCTGGTCATTCCTATGGGGTCGTGAAGCAAAGAAAGGGCGACCATTTTCCTATACGACCGTCATTTCCATCAAATAAATTATATTGTTAGAAATTAAAATCAATGTTTGATGGCATGATGTACCTTAAACATACCGTCAGTTTAATGCTATATTTTATTCTGGAAAAAACCGGAAGTTCTCAATACCAAGCTTTTATTCTGAAAATCCTTCATGACGACATCCGGGACTACCGCCCATTAGTATCATTAAAGTGGCTATTGACGCCGTTAACATGTGTTACATATAAAGTTATGAAAGAGATAAGGAGGAGAAAAGGCACGTGGAAGTAAGCAGTGAATTTAAAATGTCGAAATCCTCTGTTTAACACGATATCGGACACGAACGAGGGGGGAAGTCCCCGACGTCACTACAGCTCCCAGAGAGGAGGAGCGAACAGCAGAAGCGGGAAGGACGAATGCTTGGAAGCTCTCTTCTGCACCGCCATCAGAGGGAGAGGAAGCTGCAGACTTTCTCTCCCGACTGAAACAATATCCTGCTTGTAACATTACCGCGCTTTTATGAATTAAAGTACCAATTTTGAACCTCTCAGAGACTCCATTTAGTCTCCTTTTTAAGCTTCTTACCTGACGCGAGAATAACGAACACAGCATAACAATATTTTACACACAATTATACAAGACCTGAGTACTTCTACTTGTACCTCAAGTACAAGATCTGAGTACTTCTACTTTTACTCAAGAACAATATCTGAGTACTTCTACTTTTACTCAAGTACAAGATCTGAGTACTTCTACTTTTACTCAAGAACAAGATCTGAGTACTTCTACTTTTACTCAAGTACAATATCTGAGTACTTCTACTTTTACTCAAGTGCAATATCTGAGTACTTCTACTTTTACTCAAGTGCAATATCTGAGTACTTCTACTTTTACTCAAGTACAAGATCTGAGTACTTTTACTCAAGTAAAAGATCTTGAGTATTTCTACTTTTACTCAAGTACAAGATCTGAGTACTTCTACTTTACTCAAGAACAATATCTGAGTACTTCTACTTTCACTTCAAGTGCAATATCTGAGTACTTTTACTCAAGTACAAGATCTGAGTATTTCTACTTTTACTCAAGTACAAGATCTGAGTACTTCTACTTTTACTCAAGAACAATATCTGAGTACTTCTACGTTACTCAAGTACAATATCTGAGTACTTCTACTTTACTCAAGTACAATATCTGAGTACTTCTACTTTTACTCAAGTGCAATATCTGAGTACTTCTACTTTTACTCAAGAACAATATCTGAGTACTTCTACTTTTACTCAAGTACAAGCCTGAGTACTTCTACTTCCTCTCATTGCAACATCTGAGTACTTCTACTTCGTCTGCTCGTAGGCGTGCCTCTGCCTTTATATCAATACGTGTATGATATGATATCTCTGATGAAAGGCTCTCGTTGGATCGGCGGCCGACTCTCCGCGGGAGATGAAATGAAAACAATGAGATATTGAACCGCCTCACGGATGAATGTCAACATATTGTCCCCGTCTCGTTCTTCATTATCTTTCCACGGCGGGGACTAAAGGATTATTCCACCGGGCCGAGTCCAGAGCGAGGGGTCCCGTGTGAAGCTGAAGAGAGTACACACGAGCTGCATCCCACAGACGGTTCAACACCTGCACTCTAAGAACATCTGTTTACATCTCGCTAACTATTTATCTAATATCATATTCCCATGTACTTGTATATAAACTATTCTGCACTCTATTTATTCGTATTTACTTGCACATCTCAAAACACTTCTCTCGCACCGTCTGATCTGTCCTTTGTCCTGTCCTCGTGTGGCTCTGCTGGAGGAGGACACATCCACGCTGCAGCTGCTACGCGATGACAGAGACTGGACGCTTTGAACGGTGGTAGACTCGCCATCAGACGAAAAAAAGATGAACAAGACAAACATGTCGCTGATGACGATGACCTAATGTTTTATAAGAAACATATATGTTAGAGGGGGGGGGACCAGAAACGTTGTTTTAAGCTTCTTCTTGCCCCTGTTGAACATGAACACAGACTTTCTGAAATTATAAAAAAAAAAAAAAAAAATGTTTTCGTTATTATTTGTTTTTTTGGTACTTTGTTATAATTATTATCTGAGTGAAAAAAAAGAGAATATATATATATATATATATATTATGTTATATTTTTTGTTTTCTGACATGTTCAATAAATTGACTAAACTAGACTCAAGAACCGGAACATGTTCAGGCTGGAGGCGTTCTACTTTGCTCTGGAAGCAGTGGAGTACAAATACTCTGTTACTGGACTCAAGTCATGTGTTCTGGTTGATCAGGACTTCTTGACCCCTCAAAGCACACATCGACACATCGACTGCACGGCCTGGGATCGAACCAACAACCCGTTCCCACAGTCGCACGAGATGGAGAGAAAACGTTGCTAATAGCTTAGACTTCGTGCTGAAGCCCCTAGCCGCTGGACGTGGCTAGCAGAAGCTAACATGTTCTCTCTCTCTCTGTTGAAGTGGAAACAGCCACTGTGTGAATATCAGACATGCACACACCCTCAGTTTTCCTTTGCTATGCACTCTTGGTTCTTTTACCAGGTGGGTACATGTCAGCGTCTCCGGAGATATTCTCTTATTTCAGCCACGACAAAAGCATCAAGCCGTCAAGCTAGTTAGCCAGCGTTAGCTAACACGGTGTATACCCGTCTGTCTTGTTCTGAGATGTCGCAGTGCAGCTGATGTTTCACTAGCTGTCGTTTCCATGTATAATATATGGAGTTATTGTTTCTGCTACTTTCTGTTTACACTGAAGGCTGGCGCTGAGAACAATAAGTCTGCATCCCTCCAGAGAGACGTGTCAGTCCTCACTTTAACACAGCAGCCAGAAAACAGGTCATTTCACAGCCAATAGGAGCAGTTTGAGGAGAGCGTCTGTGAAGAAGAAGCCTTCATCCCAGTGGGCATAGGGGCATGGTAAAAGGCACACTGAGGGTAACACACAATTGATAAAATAAAACCCAAGTCATTGTTTGTTCAAAACTAATTTATTGGAAGTCTTTTTACAAGTAACCTGCTTACCCTCTCCTTCAAGGCTGTGAAGGCCAAACAGAGCCACAGACAGAAGCAGCCTTAAGTAGAGGCTCAATCAGTGGGAACACCTGTGCGCAATTGGAGCATACCATGTAGTGCATGGGCGCGGGGGGCACTTTTCTTGCAAGTATAAAAATGTTATTGTTTGGGGCTTCTGTGGTCAGAGAGATAATATGTTGACCTATTTTGATGTGGTGTGTTTGGGTGATTTGTCTTGCATTGTGAATGTGTTTGTAGATTAGAATGACATTGGTTAGGGGTATAGATAGTGGATTGTCCTAGGGGGAGGGGCTTAACATGTATAAAACCCTGGCCACAAGTGTGTTGAGGGAGTCTGACTGTGGCGGTAGAGCAGAGAGGTACCAGCTTATATGTCCTCGACCTGTAATGTATATATGAGGTTTTAGTTTTCTTCCTGTAAAATCCTGGTTACTTTGTGTTTTTTCAGCACGTTGGTGTCAATAAAAGCACCTAAGGATACATCTTTGGTGACTCTAGCCATCTTATTTAATTCCTAGTTTTTTCATCGAACCTTTTTGTAACAGCGTCTGAAAGTACATCAGACAATGACATACTGCACTGTGTCAACATGTGTTTGCAGAAGTTAGAATAGTTAGACGTTTGGTGGAAGAACTTCTGTTTTGCCTGGAGAACAACCAGAGGTGGGAAGTAACTAAGTACATTTACTCCAGTACAATCTTGAGGTATTGAGCATTCGATGCTACTCATTGCTTCTCCCGTTCAGAGGTAAACGGGAGAGCACACAGACGATGAGAAATCATCCTCGATGTCGTCTTACACTCTGATTGCCTTTGAAATCGGTGAACTTGTAGTTGTAGTCCAGTGTTTCTCAAACTTTTTCATTCCAAGGACTTAACCAATAAAAAAACACTCGCGGACCACCTAACTCCACAAATATCAAAAAACACATCGTTTTTCTAGAACAGATTACAAGTCGCCTGAAAATGCTACAAACAAGTGGCTACATGTGTGAGGAAGGTGTTGCGCTGGGCTTTCTCATGCAATCAAAAGTGAAAATTAACCTCGCTCTATTGCGGAGATATTCCCGCGAGAGTGCGGAAAACTGAAATGCATTTATTTATTTCAAATGTGAAATGTTACCAATATACTCACGGACCACTAGGGGGCGCTCACGGACCACCAGTGGACCGCGGACCACACTTTGAGAAGCACTGTTGTAGTCCTATATGTGTTTAACAGAGACATATGTTAGGACTGACGTTTCAGGAAGTGTAAAGGTGGCTTTGCAGATGGCTAAAGGCCTGGGGGGTTTAGATACTGCCTGCATGGAAGGTTGGGACCGGTCGGGTGTCTTCTCTCTACTACAATGGGACTGTCAGAAGAACGTCTTTCTGCTCTGTTCCTGCATTGAGATCGATTTCACTTGTGTGTAGACTTTCTTTATTACTACTATAACAAAAGACAAACGTTGTCCATGAATCATGCATCAGTTTCTCTGAGGAATCTCCTCCACAATCAGCAGCCATTGGGGCCGAGCGGCCCTCCTGCCTGCAGCTTACGTTGATCAGACCAATCACACGCCGGAAATCACTTCAATCTGTATGATAATTCCGCCTCACGTGGGACGTGGCGCGTCGGTCGGTTCAGCGGCTGCAAAGTGTCAGATTGTTTTGGCGATTTCATCTCGACGATACAGTCCTGGTAATGTACAGGCAACCTGCTGCGGAAAGCACTCCACGGAATAAATACATTTTAAATCTAACACACAGGAACCAAAGCTCTAATAATAACAATAATTCCTTACATTTATTATAGCGCTTTTCCAGATGCTCAGAGCGCTTTACAAATACACACTACACATATTTGTATACATGCTGTCACTGTGGACAATACCCACAGGTGAAGTGTCTTGCCCAAGGACACACCGGAGCACAGCCCACTGCGCCACCCGTCCTCTGGTAGTCTCCTGTGTGAGGGGAGTCTTTAACGAGCTACACGGATCATTATCTGAGCATTTCAAAGATTCCTGAGCAAAGACACAAAGCTGTACACCAACCGGTGAGGAGACGAGAGATCTGGAGATGTCGATTATCACCAAAAGAATATAAATCAACGTATATCAGGGGTGTCAAACTCAAGGCCCGCAACTTCATTTTATGTGGCCCCGCAAGAGCTAGCAAAGATATAATACGTTTATTATACGGTTACACGCCACTTTACAGAAGCAGGTTGCCCATAAACTACATGTCCCACAATGCATCTCGTTTTGTGACATGCGCAGCGCACTGAAGAGACTTCCAATTATTTGCCCTAGACTTCTGCCTTCAGACGTAGTTAGTTATTACCCTGTCCGATAATAATCAAATTCAGAGGCAATAATGTAATATAATACATTATTTTATATATATTTATATATGTATATTTATTAGGGATGCACCGAAAATTCGGCCACCGAAAATTATCGGCCGAAAATGGTTGAAAAGGCCCTTTCGGCTTTCGGCCATGCTCACGGCTGGCTCACAGTCAACATGTCTGCCGCTTGGAGATACTTCACAATATCAGATAAAGAGTCGCGGATTGCGATTTGCAAAACGTGTTCAGCTGACATTTCTCGAGGGGGTGTAACTTCAAAGACTTTCAGCACTTCGGGATTACTCCATCACCTGAAATCTAAACACCCGGACCAATATACGGAGTATGATGAAATCACCAGCGCACAGAAAAACCCAGCACCCCGACTCCTTCTGTGGCGGACCTTTTTGAAAAGATTAAAAAGTTTCCCAGTGATGGTCCTAAGGCAAAGGGCATTACTCGGAAGTTAATGGACATGATCGAGACATGATCCAGGCTGTGTTGGATAAGGAGAACCCACGAGAGGAGGCGTGACGCAGACCACAGAAAAAAGGGCTTGTCTGTCTACAGCAGAGGAGGAGGAGGAGGAGGAGGAGGAGGAGAGGAGGAGGAGGAGGAGGAGGAGGAGGAGGAGGAGGAGGAGGAGGAGAGGGGGCAACCACCCTCGTTGTCTGATATGTTCAACGAGATCATGGAAGAGAATACTACCCCAAATAGGTAGGCTACTCTGTTCTGACTTGGTCACTTACTGTACTATGTGCTACTGAATGTGATATGTGTTAGTACTGTATGTGCTGCTATGTAATATGCTCTTAATGTTGTAATTTCTTTTGACATGTCAGATGATTTTATTTGTCTGCCAAGTGATCTGGCATGCGTAAATATACATTTGACTACATGTTCATTATGCACTGTCCCTATTTTAAATACAATCTTATTCTCTCAAACCTCTCAAATGCCAGGCTGGTGACAAGCTCAACCGCTCAACCGTTAGATGATTATCTCTCAGAAGTACCCATCCCCAGAAGCGAGAACCCTCTTGGATACTGGAGAAACAAACAAGACCGCTTTCCTGACCTGGCCAAGGTGGCACGCAAGTATTTGAGTGCTCCATGCACAAGCACTGACAGCGAGAGACTGTTCAGCGCTGCCTCTCGTGTGCTTGATGAGAAGAGGAACAGACTCATGGCTGATAAAGCAGAGAAGCTACTGTTCATTAAAAAGAACCTCCCACGTTTCCTTAATAAGTAGACAAGGCCGGCTTATCATAAGCTTTCATTTGTAAATACTATAGTTACATTCATGTGGATTTATCCAGTTTGCACATTTGTATGCATGCACTTATAGGTGCATTTGTTGTTGTTGTTGTTGACACTATTTTGTTGTAGGCCTACTGGCCTAGATGTTTATGCTGTTTTAAAGCCCCTTGGCTTTGTTCTGAATGCACTTTGTTGTAGTTATTATCCTACAGAGAAAATAAATGTACAAATGTTCAAAAGTGCTGAATAAATGTTTTATGGACCCATAATAGTGATTATTATTTAAGTTATGTTTTGCGATAATCAGGTAGCTGAACAACATTGGTAAAAAATGTATACATTATATATATATATATATATTTCTATTAATCATTTTCGGCCTTTCGGTATCGGTTTCGGCCAAGAATTTCCCATTCGGTGCACCCCTAATATTTATATAGTTACAACCGGCCCTTTGAGTGCCACCATAATGCTGATGTGGCCCGAGATGAAATTGAGTACCTGGAAGGATCCTCCTTTCCACCTTTCCTAAAGTGCATTTTAGAACTGAAACTAACCCTTTCCCGAAGCAACCGTAACCCTAGCAACGTCAACACAGTGTTATTTGTCAGAAAGGGACACAAAGGGAAGACAGAGTGCTGCTTCTTCACACCAGATGATGATAAGAGCCTTCACTAATAGCGGTGTAAACACGCAGCGAGCCGTGCGTACCCCCTGCTGTGCGCGCGTGGATATCAGCCCTCTGGGGACTCGGATACAAAACCAGGCGTAAACACGTCTTTGTGTTTTCATATTGTCCACTTTACATCCCACAGAGCTCGCTTTGTACGCATGCTTTCATTATGCACCCGGAGCTGTAGCACGGCTCTGCACAAAGCACATCCAAAGGTCACTCAGGTCGGACACTTACATCCAGGTGACGACATAAGCAAAGACAATTATCTGAAATTAATATGAGAGATGCCGCTGTTTCCCGCGTTGCTCTGCTCCGTCAGATCTTCAGGTTGTTATTACTGAGTCTGGAGAGACGCGCTGCAGCTTCAAAGGATGCAGACGCAGAGACAGAAAGGTTCCGCATGAAGAAACCTCTCCAGCAGCTTCAGGAGACACGCAGCGTTTACTAAGAGCTGCAGGAACCAGACGCTGAAGAAGCTCACACGCAACGGAGACCAGGGGACACTAAAGAGTGACGCACACAGCTCGGAGACCAGGGGACACTAAAGAGTGACGCACACAGCTGAAGACCAGGGGACACTAAAGAGTGACGCACACATCTTGGAGACCAGGGGACACTAAAGAGTGACGCACACAGCTGGGAGACCAGGGGACACTAAAGAGTGACGCACACAGCTGGGAGACCAGGGGACACTAAAGAGTGACACACACAGCTGGGAGACCAGGGGACACTAAAGAGTGACGCACACAGCTGGAGACCAGGGGACACTAAAGAGTGACGTACACAGCTGGAGACCAGAGGACACTAAAGAGTGACGCACACAGCTGGAGAGCAGGGGACACTAAAGAGTGACGCACACAGCTGGAGAGCAGGGGACACTAAAGAGTGACGCACACAGCTGGAGAGCAGGGGACACTAAAGAGTGACGCACACAGCTGGAGAGCAGGGGACACTAAAGAGTGACGCACACAGCTGGAGACCAGAGGACACTAAAAAGTGACGCACACAGCTGGAGACCAGGGGACACTAAAGAGTGACGCACACAGCTGGAGATCAGGGGACACTACAGAGTGACGCACACAGCTGGAGACCAGGGGACACTAAAGAGTGACGCACATAGCCTGGAGACCAGGGGACACTAAAGAGTGACGCACACAGCTGGAGACCAGGGGACACTACAGAGTGACGCACACAGCTTGGAGACCAGGGGACACTAAAGAGTGACGCACACAGCTGGGAGACCAGGGGACACTAAAGAGTGACGCACACAGCTGGGAGACCAGAGGACACTAAAGAGTGACGCACACAGCTGAGACCAGGGGACACTAAAGAGTGATGCACACAGCTGGGAGACCAGGGGACACTAAAGAGTGACGCACACAGCTGGGGGACCAGGGGACACTAAAGAGTGACGCACATTGCTGGAGACCAGGGGAGACTGAAGAGTGACGCACACAGCTGGAGACCAGGCTTTAAGTGGGAGGTGCGGTGTGTGACGGGGGGGCAGCAGGGCTCAGGTGAAGGGGGCGGGGCTAAGGCTTTAAGTTGGAGGTGCGGTGTGTGACGGGGGGGCAGCAGGGCTCAGGTGAAGGGGGCGGGGCTAAGGCTTTAAGTGGGAGGTGCGGTGTGTGACGGGAGGGCAGCATGGCTCAGGTGAAGGGGGCGGGGCTAAGGCTTTAAGTTGGAGGTGCGGTGTGTGACGGCAGGACAGCAGGGCTCAGGTGAAGGGGGCGGGGCTAAGGCTTTAAGTGGGAGGTGCGGTGTGTGACGGCAGGACAGCAGGGCTCAGGTGAAGGGGGCGGGGCTAAGGCTTTAAGTGGGAGGTGCGGTGTGTGACGGGAGGGCAGCAGGGCTCAGGTGAAGGGGGCGGGGCTTTAAGTTGGAGGTGCGGTGTGTGACGGGAGGGCAGCAGGGCTCAGGTGAAGGGGGCGGGGCTAAGGCTTTAAGTGGGAGGTGCGGTGTGTGACGGGAGGGCAGCAGGGCTCAGGTGAAGGGGGCGGGGCTAAGGCTTTAAGTTGGAGGTGCGGTGTGTGACGGCAGGGCAGCAGGGCTCAGGTGAAGGGGGCGGGGCTAAGGCTTTAAGTGGGAGGTGCGGTGTGTGACGGGAGGGCAGCAGGCAGCAGCAATACTGTCACTGACACGCAGACGCAACCTTATGCTGAGTAGAAGACGGATTATTAGGATCTGATGTTTAAGTTTATGTGAAATATTGTTTTTGTTTTATGTTTTGCTGGAAATAAACCTTGAAAAGCAACAGAAACGTCCGGTGGGTTTTGTACTGCGAGTCTGACACTGCTTCCGAGGCCCAAGCTCTACATGTGGCCAAGAACATTAACTGTTGAGGTGACAAGAAAAACCTTTCGGGATTTTGGCCACTACATGTATTCATTTCAGCCGTTGAGCTTCATGCCGATATGTAAAGGCCACGGGTCAACAGACGGCGACAGCTTATGCAAACTATGTAACATATTTGTATTTGAATGTGTTTTGGTACATTTGTGTTTTATGCCTGCTTCCGTTCTGGAGCCGCAGCACGTTTCTCTGCTGCACCAATCAGAAGCTCACCTCAACCAGACCGAGCAAAGCACCTCGGTGTCTTCCACTGCTCCGGTGACGTGCAATGACAGGTGACGGGACACGAGACTGGCTTGCGTCCTCCCGCTTCTCTGTGGAGACGAACCCTCGGAGAGTCTCAGAGGACACCTCCCTCAAAGCGCGGCAACACGTTCAGGTTCAGGTTCAGTCGAGCAATCTGCACGACAGGCTCCAGCGTCTTCTAGCATCGACACATGTTGTCACACGGCGGTTTCACCGTCTGCCACCCAGCACCTCTGAAGACTTGCTCCTGGAGGAGACGAGGTGGCGAGGACGTGTTTCTGCCTCCACTCATACTGAGGAGGAGTGCTGTCAACAAGCAGCGGAGTACACATACGTTGTCACTGAACTTAACGGTCCCGCGCCACGGCCTTTTCCACCGGTCAGAGTTCCATCGATGAGGTCGACGAGAATCTCTGTACAGTCTGTGTATTCACTCTGTCCTACACGCCTTGCTGGAGCTCCTCCCCCCCCCCCCCCCGTGAGCCCAGTGCTCTGATTGGTCGGCTCGTTGCTGCGAGGCTCGGACAGGTTTCCGGGTCGGCGATACAGCGAGAACGAGCGAAACTCATCCCGAGCACACACACACTCACAGCCGAAGTAAAGACAATAAGTGTGGCTTGATGTCGAGAAAGGAAAAGGTTTGTAGCGCCGTGAGGACGGGTCTGCGGAGAGCGTCTACCGCCATCGCAACTCGTCTGTTACCAGCGTCCAGGACTCCCCGTTGGTTAGCCGAGGGGTCCTGGCGTGTGAGGGGCTCCGCGGATTGGTCCATGTGGGCCAATCCGGTCATTCGTTGTTGCTTTGGGTGTTCCCACGTTCTGGGGCAGACGGGTCTCCTCTGTGTTAGAGCGTTACTCGCTACTGGGTGCACTTCGAGGGTTTGTGTCTAGGGAGGCTCCGATCGGTACTCTCTAAACATGCCGATCGCATGACGTAAAATACATGACACTTTTCTCCGTGTGCGGAAAAACAAGCTCGTCAAAATGGCTTCACCGGTCTAACAGTATGTCAAGGTGTCCGAAAAAAGACCGTAAAATAGCGGAATGCAACGTGAAGCAGAAATCCTGCAGCTCCGCCCGCCGAGACGGACGGGTGAGCGAAACATACGAGAGTTGGACACTCAGCTGTTTGATCTGCCTCTGGAACCAGCTTATTATACATATATGTATTCTTCACTGTCGGGTCACTCGTTACTGGATCAGTGAGCTGCATGAGATACTGACAGGCTGTCAGGAGAGAGAGGGGGGAGAGAGAGGGGGGAGAGAGAGAGGGAGAGGGGGGAGAGAGGGGGGAGAGAGGGAGAGAGGAGAGAGAGGGGGGAGAGAGAGAGGAGGAGAGGGGAGAGAGAGAGAGGGAGAGAGAGAGGGGGGAGAGAGAGAGAGAGGAGGGGGAGAGAGAGAGAGAAGGGAGAGAGAGAGGGGGAGAGAGAGGGGGAGGAGAGAGGAGAGGAGAGAGGGAGAGAGAGGAGAGAGAGGGAGAGAGGAGAGAGAGAGAGAGGAGAGAGAGAGAGAGGGGGAGAGAGAGAGGGGGGAGAGAGAGAGGGGGGAGAGAGAGAGGAGGGAGAGAGAGAGAGAGAGGGGAGAGAGAGAGGGGGAGGGAGAGAGAGAGAGGGGGGAGAGAGGGGGAGAGAGAGAGAGGGGAGAGAGAGAGAGACAAAAGAAATGTAGATCTTCTGATCTCCACAGATCAGATGGGGAGCTCGTTTCAACACGTCGGAGCCGATCATTATAATGTACGAAGTAGAAGCGAAACAGGAGGTTTTCAGCTTGTCTGGTCTTAAGGTCCTTACACACCAAACTGACACCAAAGAACACGTCCCAACGGAACGTCGCCTCACGGTCTCCAAACGTCTCCTCGCGTCACCTCGCGACTCCTCGCGTCTCCTCGCGTCGCCTAACGTCGCCTGGCGTCGCCTAACGTCGCCTCGCGTCGCCTCGCGTCTCCTCGCGTCGCCTCGCGTCGCGTTTCCTCGCGTCGCCTCGCTTCTCGTCTCCTCGCGTCGCCTCGCGTCGCCTCGCGTCGCCTCGCGTCTCCTCGCGTCGCCTCGCTTCTCGTCTCCTCGCGTCGCCCCCGCTTCTCGTCGCCTCGCTTCTCGTCGCCCCGCGTCTCCTCGCGTCTCCTCGCCCCGCGTCTCCTCGCCCCGCGTCTCCTCGCCCCGCGTCTCCTCGCGTCTCCTCGCGTCGCCTCGCCCCCGCGTCTCCTCGCGTCTCCTCGCTTCTCGTCGCCCCGCGTCTCCTCGCGTCTCCTCGCGTCGCCTCGCTTCTCGTCGCCCCGCGTCTCCTCGCGTCTCCTCGCGTCGCCTCGCTTCTCGTCGCCCCGCGTCTCCTCGCGTCGCGTCGCCTCGCTTCTCGTCGCCTCGCTTCTCGTCGCCCCGCGTCTCCTCGCGTCGCCTCGCTTCTCGTCGCCCCGCGTCTCCTCGCGTCGCCTCGCGTCTCCTCGCATCTCCTCGCGTCGCCTCACGTCTCCTCACGTCGCCTCACGTCACCTCACACAGCAAAGACTCCAGCCGACGGCCTCGTTGCACGTACGAACTGCGCATGCGTGAGTGGCAATAACTCTCCTTACCAGCAGGCGGCGGTAGTGTGTATTCGTCATTCAAGAGAGGCAACAACCGGAAGACAGACTGCGTGATACCCGAGAGAAGAAGAGCAGACTGCGTTCCATGTTCCCTCCACAGTGAGACGCTCACGGGGCTTTCCCGAACCTGTCGAGAGCTGGAGATGGAATCTCAGATGTGCCTTCTTAATCGTTTGTTTGGGTCCCTCACTTCCGTTTCGCTTCTCATGCTCTGATTCGCTAGCTGAGCAGCCAATCAGAGTGACTTCTTTGGCCAACGGAAGGTGTCGGCACGGCCGAAAAGACACGACGGTGCGGGACACACCAAGAGACACCAATCTGAGTAGGGCGACACGACGCTCATCGACTGCCCGACATCTATCGACTCGGCGTGGTGTGTAAGGACCTTTACAAGTTCAATACGTGCCATCTCTTTGCTGTGACGCAGCCTTTAAGCCGGAACACACGTATGGTTTAAGGATATCCAGCAGTAAAGACCTCATAATGTATGTTAGCATCCGGACTATGGTGTGATGTTGAATCTCTTTAATTTACATACCACACGTTAAGACGATGAAACGACTGGACGCTCCAGACGTCCTTGATCAAAGCGCTTCTCGTCTGCAGGCCGGACCCCGGCAGGTCCAGCAGTCCCTCTTCTATTAGCGCTAATGAGGTCCCAGTGTGGAGCCTTTAATGAAGACATCCAGGCGGCCAATCGTCCATGACTAATCACCGTATGCTAATTGGCTCGCTGAGTGCGGAAAGGAGACTGATTTCTTTGTGTGCACCTCTCACTTCTCCTCGGTGCACGAGAAGTGTTTGATGAGTGTAATTAAAAACAACTTTTAATATGAGTAACTCCACCGCCTTCAAACAACCTCTCTGTCGATATCCAGCTTTACGTCCTGGGGTCTAAACTTCTGCTCGTACTCAAGTACAAGACCTGAGTACTTCTACTTTTACTCAAGTACAAGACCTGAGTACTTCTACTTTTACTCAAGTACAAGACCTGAGTACTTCTACTTTTACTCAAGTACAAGACCTGAGTACTTCTACTTTTACTCAAGTACAAGACCTGAGTACTTCTACTTTTACTCAAGTACAAGCCCTGAGTACTTCTACTTTTACTCAAGTACAAGACCTGAGTACTTCTACTTTTACTCAAGTACAAGACCTGAGTACTTCTGCTCGTACTCAAGTACAAGATCTGAGTACTTCTACTTTTACTCAAGTACAAGACCTGAGTACTTCTACTTTTACTCAAGTACACGCTCTGAGTACTTCTACTCTTACTCAAGTACACGCTCCGAGTACTTCTACTCTTACTCAAGTACACGCTCTGAGTACTTCTACTCTTACTCAAGTACACGCTCTGAGTACTTCTACTCTTACTCAAGTACACGCTCTGAGTACTTCTACTCTTACTCAAGTACACGCTCTGAGTACTTCTACTCTTACTCAAGTACACGCTGCTGAGTACTTCTACTCTTACTCAGTACACGCTGTGAGTACTTCTACTCTACTCAGCGTGTTCACATTTACGCTCATTTTCATATTTAATATTCCATTCCTTACAAACTTAACGTATAATATCCTGCTTTATATTTAGTGTGCATTTCTATTACAACATGTATTTTTTCGTCTTTTTTAAATGCTATTTTATTTCTATTACAGATGTTTACATTTTGAATTGTTTGTTTCTTGTCTTTTAATTTGTAAAGTTCAACACCTTGTCTTTGTATGCCGCTGCAACGCGACCACTTCCCGCATTGGGATCAATAAAGTACCGTACTTTTCAGACTATAAGCCGCGACTTTTTCCCCCTTTTCTTTGTACAGCTAACGGCCACTAGGGGACCTCCTAAATCTATGGATCTTACAGGTAAAATGAACCACCTTTAACACTACGGGCTCTAGGACCGGTCCGCGCCCGCCACCTTTAAGCGGCGGGCTCCAGCAGGAAAAGCTGGAGGCGGGAAAGAGCGAGACAGGTAGCGCGCCAAAGTGAAAGTGGAACCGAGAGACAGAACGAGAGCAAGACAGACGGACAGTGTAGCTGCTGCGGCTTATAGTCCGAAAAGCACGGTACTTCTTATCTTATCTAACGTTGGCATGGTGATGGCACCGGCTGGGAGTAATCAAACTGGGATTTATATTTTTCATTCGGAATGTATTAAATTATCTCCATCATCCGAAAACAATACAATGCTTTCAATGGGAAATCAAGATAAACGTGTTTTTCAAAATTCTGACTTTTTCCTAAAAATCTCAAAATTCTGACTTTTTCCTAAAAATCTCAAAATTCTGACTTTTTCCTAAAAATCTAAAGATTCTGAAATGTTTCTAAAACTGTCGACTTTTTTCTGAAAATCTAAAAGTCGAGACTTTTTTCTCAAAATTCTGACTTTTTCTCAAATCTAAAAATCTGAATGTTTTTACAAAAAATCTGAAAAATCTGACTTTTTTTCACAGAATCTGAAAGTCAGACATTTTTCTGAAAACCTTTTGTATCAAACTATTCTTTTTAGCTCTTGTCTTTTGTGCAATGTGGAAATTGAATAAAAACGATGGTAAAATGGTTCACAGGCCGAGCTAGCAGACCAGCCGTGTCACATTGCTCTGCGGTCCATGAGCTCTCGTGTTAAAAGCCATCCCCTCTGCTCCAATCAGAGCGAACTCTCGTGTCCAGATTCGATGTTCCTCGTTTAGCTGGTCATTAGCCTCCATTAGCTCTGGATGGAGGAGCCTGGAGGAAGCACTTCGCTGTGCTGTACCCCCATTAGCTCATTTACATGGGGTCGTTACACAGTGAGCCACACGGCGGCCCCTTCCCACGCTCAGCAGATAGGGATATCTCAACGTTAACGATTATGCAGCACGGCACTGCTTGTGAAAAGCCATTAGAGAGTTCTTAGTCATCTCCAGAGAGCGATTCCCCGCACGTTGTTGAACGATGTGAAGTCATGGATAAAGTCAGAGCTTGAGCTAATGGCCGTGTTTGATATCAAGGAGTGTATCTCCACTGAGCGCACCATCTCATGCATGCGTGCTGGCATTTCCAGTTCATTGCTATTTCTTTGAAAAGTGTCTTTATCAACCTTTACCTGCTCGAGAAACCGTCTTAAGCTTTAACCGTGTTTCAGCCAAGAAACTAACAATGGTTACCAGTATGGGATTAGTTTATATAGATGATGCTAATTGAGAGTTTACGTTGATATTTGGATTTCTTTTCTCAAAATCCTGCTTTGTCTGAAAATCACAAATGTTTTATTGTTTTTTGACTTTTTCAGAAAATCTGATAATCTTGACTTTTTTCTCAAACTTCTTACTTTTTTACTCAAAATCTCAGAATTCTGACTTCTTTTTTTAAAATCAACCTTTCTCTTCCGCCAGTGAGAGTTATTCAAAATGTCCTCATATCAGATGTTACCGTCCACATGTCGTCCTGCAGTCACTAACAGAGGATGCTGTGAAACCATGCCATCACCTCCGCTGGGAATCATCACTGCGTACAACCTGAAGAACTCACACATGAGCGTTTGAACGGGAAGGTGGACATTAGGGCTGAACGATTAATCGATTTTAAATTTAAATCGCGATTTTAAATGATGCGATTTTTTAATTTAATTTTTTTAAACTTTTTTTTTTTTTGTATTGTGTCCATCCACACCAATCAGAAGTGCTGTGCTCCACATGTACCAGCCATTGTTAACCAATCAGAAGTGACCCATGATAGAAGGTGATAGACAGATTGATCCAATCACCTGCCAAGTATCTTTGAAAGTGCCTGCCCTTTCCAGATGGCTTCCAATGGAGCTTCAGATGGTTTGGTGAACCATCTGAGTCAGGTTAGCGATGCTCCATCACGTGTTTCTATCACAGGGTGAATCTGAAAACTGAAGCTCGACTTTAAAGCAACGGAAGTTTCATGTAACTTTAGTTCTTTCACTCGTAGCTCGGGCTGCGGGGTGCTAGAGACGGGAGCACGTTGACGCGACCTTCCTAGCCGGAGATATGGCCGCATTTTACAATAAACTTCCGTTGGGTCGCTTAGAAACAAATATTCGAATCGCAATATTTGTCAGAAAAGTCGCAATTAGATTTGTTCCCAAAATCGTGCAGCCCGAGTGGACGTTATGCGAGAACACACGAGGTCCATACTGCCGTGGAAGGCTGATAACAGAAATAGGGGAACCTGGGTGTTTGGGGAAACTAACGACCGCGCTGCCCCAGTGAAATATGTCTGAGTGCTTTCGCCCCGCAGCGGCGCAGTCTGTGTGTGATGGATGGCTGCTGTTCATTGAGCATCCATCATGTGCTGTCAATACCTTCCCCATAAGAACACCTGTTTACGTGGGAGTGCTGTGTGTGGACCGGAGTTGTTCAATGAGGAACACAGTGGGGGGCTTTCTCAGAAACAGCTGTTTTATTCTCCACCCAGTAGCACTGTAGCTCTGAGAACATATCGACGGCTGATCCGGGGATTTCAAACAGCTTCCTGAAAACCGAGGCTTCACATGCAGACATCAGAAAACGCTCTGGATTGATCTTGCTGATCATGGATTGGGCCAGAGCCAGACAGACTGTAATGGGATTCTACGCCGGCTCGCTCTCAAGAATGTCGACACCATTTTTGACATTTTTCCCCAAAATGTGGACGTTTTCAAAAAATCAAAAAATCTTACTTTTTTATAAAAATCAAAAAATTCTGACTTTTTTCTGAAAATCTCAAAAATCGTATGTTTTTCTAAAATGTCTGACTTTTTCTCAACATTTCCAAATTCTCAGAAACAGCTGTTTTCAATGCTTCTATGAAGTGCTCCATATATTTGCCAGCGGCTTCCTTATACCTTCTCTTGGGGGGGAAACGTGTATTACATTGACTTCTGAAGCAACAGGAGAGAAACCTCAGCAAACCTGCAGGCAGAGAAACGACATGTTGTTCCTCTCCTCCCCGCACAGGCTCAGAGATCTAAAGAATTATATTATTTTCAAAAGATCTCCAAATTTGACTTTTTTCTTGAAAATCTCAATTCTCACATTTCCCTCCGCAATTCAGATTTTTATCAAAATCTCAATAATCCAAATTTTTCACAAAAATCTAATTATTTTTTAAATCGAACGTTTGCTCAAAATTCAAAATGTCTCCAAAAATCTCAAATTCATTTATTTTGAAAAATTCTGACTTTTTTCCGAAACCTTAAAATTCTGACTTGTTCTGAAATCTAAAATAACGCTTTTCTCAACATTTCAAAAACGTTATTTTTCCTCATAATCTCAAATTTCTCAGAAACAGCTTTTTCAACGGTTAATTTCTCTCCTCGCCAGTGTTCACTGCACAACATGACCGTATTTAATGATTCACTCCCCCAGTACTAGCGAAGCTCAACCGAGTCAACAGCAGATAACCGCGGGCTGCTTTGCAAGAGTTTGGGCGATGGCAGCACGTTTCTCCGATGGAAGAGTTTTGGGCGATGGCAGCACGTTTCTCCTGATGGAAGAGATTTGGGCGATGGCAGCACGTTTCTCCTGATGGAAGAGATTTGGGCGATGGCAGCCACGTTTATCCTGATGGAGGAGATTTGGGCGATGGCAGCGCGTTCTCCTGATGGAGGAGATTTGGCGATGGCAGCACGTTTCTCCAGATGGAAGAGTTTTGGGCGATGGCAGCACGTTTCTCCTGATGGAGGAGATTTGGGCGATGGCAGCACGTTTCTCCCGATGGAAGAGATTTGGGCGTGGCAGCACGTTTCTCCAGATGGACGAGTTTTGGGCGATGGCAGCACGTTCTCCTGATGGAGAGATTGGGCGATGGCAGCCGTTTCTCCTGAGGAAGAGATTTGGGCGATGGCAGCACGTTTCTCCTGATGGAAGAGTTTTGGGCGA
>JAMFTG010000382.1:130000-142697 GCA_023974075.1 Chaenocephalus aceratus | reverse complement strand
CTTTCCTGTTATTGAATGTTATTAGCGCGTTTTAGAGGCACTTACGGCGAGGCTGGCGATTCATACCAAGCTCACTTAGTGCAGGAGCAAAACACTGTCCTGGGAAGGAGATGGCGTGTGTGTGTGTGTGTGTGTGTTGTGTGTGTGTGTGTGTGTGCAGAATAGCAGCGAGAGCGAGAGAGAGGGGAGGGATAATGCTATTTGATTTCCCATTATGTGATTGCAATAGAACCTGCATTGATCCCATGCTTTGCACTTGGGAGCGAATGGGAGACCCATTAAAGGTGTTTGCCTCCCCCCCTTTCTCCTCACCCACCCCCCCACCTTCCCCTCGCACTGAAAGCGTGGCTTGCATGTCGAAAGCTCGAGCTCATAACCAAGAGAGACAGTTCAAACAGCTCCGGTGCAACAACAGATGTCTCCTCGGGGGCCCAAAGGTGAACAAATCACTTAACGGGGCGCCATCAGGAGGTGATAAAACACTCATAAAATTCCCGAGGGCTGTGTAATGCTAAACAGCCCTCTGGGAATAAAGTGTGCGTGTGTGTGTGCGTGTGTGTGTGTTGTGTGTGTCCTCAATCTCTCCCCTCTCGTGTTGACATTTTGCTCATTGTGCTTCCGCAGAGCAACTGGGCAGCAGTGAATGCGTGGGAATAGTTAAATACTCTCCCGGGATTGAAGTCACTTGTTCTGCATCTCCTAAGAATTTAATTTAAAGCGCATTAATTGTTATTGGAGCCAGTTCAGCGGCAATCTTCTGGATCTTTTGTTAACACGGCTCTTAATTATCTCCCCCCCTCCCGTACAGAGGGACAGGGGGTTTAATTAGACAGACAGCAGATTTAAGGGACCGCGAGCTGCAGGGTTTACCGTGCATGTAATTAGCGGTGACTTTCCGGCCTGTTGGACAGCCACCTGAAGGAGACGGTGTTAGCGAGCCCTGGCACACTCCATAGTGTGTGATTACAGGAGACAAGTGCGCCGAGAGCACAGTTTGATCAGACCTGCGGGACAGAGTTTTAAACAATATATAAATTACCATGCAGCAAAAATGCTATTTATATTGACAAGCTGTTTTTAATGCATTTAAAGAGAGATTAGCTTCGATCAAACTGATATATATTTTATAGAAGGAAAATAAACGGTCTGGTTTGCACACCTGTTCTTATTCATGTGGACTGGTTGTGTTTTGATGTGATTTTATGCAAGTCAGCTTGAATCTATTTAAATCATGAACCAATAGTTTGAAAGGAAGGGGTGAAAGGGTTAAAAAAAAACATAAGCATTTAGCAGTTCTAGACTTGTTCATGTATTCATGTTGGCACAAGGATTATACTGGTATATTTATATTCTGGGTTATTTCATTTAAAAACAGTTACCTGTTTTTAAAGTGCCTCAGGAATGTGGTCCCTGATGTCTAAAGGGTTGGCACACCATTGTATTCCCCCCCGACATGAACCCGTCTCTTCCTGCTAACTTAGATGAAACCTCATATTACCCCCCCCTCCCCCCCTCGCCTCAATGAACTGTGATTGCGGGGCAGACATGGCCCCAGAAATCAGGAAAGTATATATTTACCAGTTGTTGAGGTGATGACCGTCTTCATTGGAATCTGGGTTCACCTCATATAAGAACAGCAACTTTATGCACCTCCAACATGTTTAGAAAGTGTGGGCACAGTTTTTAAAAATTCCCTACACGAACCTGTCCCTTCCTAAAACCATGTCCCATGCATCTTCCTGCTAACTTCAGTAACAAGAAACCTCATTAATAATAATACATTTATTTGTAAGCGCTTTTACAGGTGTTCAGAGTCGCTTTACGGAGGTAGTAACTAATAAATATAGTAAAATTCACATTAAAATTCGAGCAATTAAAACAAAAAAAACCACCTGAACTAAGAACCTCCATAACATGCACCTGTTTGCACCTTAATGATGTATCACTCGTATATAGACTCTTCTGGCACTACTTCTATTCCATTGTATTTACTTGCACTATTTTATCTGTTTATTGGGTGCCCTGATGGAGCAGCCCGTGACCTCAGACTTTCATTGTCATAACTGCAGCTATGTACGATTCAGTACGACTGGCAAGAGAAGCCTTGAATCTTGAAAACTTATCACACATGAAAAGCCAGTGAGACACTGAACCCCCTCCCTCGTCTCTCCTCAGGTTTGGTTTCAGAACCGCCGGGCCAAGTGGAGGAAGCGTGAGAAGGCGGGGGTGCCGGGCCACCACTCGGGCCTGCCGTTCCCCGGGGCCCTGACAGCGGGGCACCCCCTCAGCCACTACCTGGAGGGGGGCCCCTTCCCCTCCCACCACCACCCGGCCCTGGAGTCGGCCTGGACGGCTGCTGCAGCCGCGGCCGCCGCCTTCCCCGGCCTCGCCCCCCCGCCTCACAACGGCTCCGCCCCCAGCTGGGCTCCCCCCTCGGCCTGGGCACCTTCCTGGGAACGGCCGCCATGTTCCGACACCCCGCCTTCATGGGACCCACCTTTGGCAGGTAAGCTGCTCCCAAAAGATCCCGCTGCTCACACACAACGCAATACAAGGGGCTTTGGCCACATTTTAAACTTAGTATTGCCAACGTTTAGTTCTGATTCACAAAACACAGTAAATGGGCAGCTTTTAGCCAACATTGCTCATTTCCAGCTGTTGTCCCCGGCCAGATTTATTTTATTTCGTTCATGGCATGCACAACTTAATGTATAACAATTATTTATAAAACATGTCTCTATTAACACACCATAAACGAAAAGGAGCTGGGAGAAGATATTACATATATATTATAGATGTCATGTCCTTCTTAGTCACAGCCAAACATAGCAGTATCGTATATCAATAGGATGATAATGGACACCTTTTTAAAATCACAATACATCAACAGCATTAGTGATAGAGAAAGGATGCCAGACGATACAGGCTTTCGACACGAGGCGTTCACAGAACAAAACTAAAAGAACAGAAATGTTCAACAATACATGTGGCACAACACACACGCTCTGCACCTGCATGTATTTACATTAAAGCACATGCACTAAAAATGCACAGCTTATAATTACCCCCCCCCCCCCCCCCCCCCCCGCATGATGCACTGTAACGTTCCAGTGATCACGACTCACACCACATTGCTGTTTATCTCAGTGTCTGATTATAAATGTTACTCCGTTAACCGCTCACAGTGGTGTGTAATCACTCCGTCAAATGTCTTAATAAATTAACCAAACGTGTGATCCTGTGAGACAAGCTGTGTGACACTCCGCACTCTCCATAGGCCACAATTAGCTTCTCACTTCTCTGTCCGCTCTATTGTGTTAACATTCTTCTCGAGAGAGCTGCAATAATTAGTCAACGGTCGATTAGTCAAAAATAATAATAATGGCCGACAAAGTCATTTTTCCAGATAATGCTTTTGAAAGCCTTTCAAACGGAGACGTCCCGCTCGCCTCGGTTTGCACACGCCAAACTAAAGTGACTAGCTTTTGGTTTTGGATTTACAAGACCCAAACCATCGCTAGTTGCAGATAATTGTGTTAGATTTCCCCTCCTTTTCCCTCCTTTAGACGTATTGACACACAACACGTCTAAAGGAGGGAAAATCCAACACAATTATCTTTCTACGATCATGAATCCCAAGCAGTGCCCATCTCCATCGCTGCCGTTATACTGATGCCATTCCTCATATGTAAGACGCACTGCTGGACTTTACCACACAGACACTCAAAACAGCACCAGCCACTGCACTCATGTCCATTCTCAAAGATATTTAAGTGACTGTTATTGTGTACATATTGATTGTTGTGTTTTTATCTTAATGTGTGTATACATGCGTCTGTTGATTGTGTATATATAGGATATACATCTTTTATACGTATTTTTGTATTCGGGATTGTGGGGAAAACAGTATTTCGATCTCTCCGTCTGTACACACCAAACTGAAAGATCGACAATAAAGTTGACTTTGACTTGAGAAACAAGATGTCTGTGTTCCCTGACCTTTGAACTCGTCTTCACGTGTCTTAGATTGTCACATTTCTGTGTCCCTGCAGGCTCTCTTCTTCCGGTTATGGGTTCCCTGTCCAGTGCTTCCACGGCTGCAGCGCTCCTCCGGCAGTCCGCCCCCCCCCCTGTAGAGGCCCCCCCTCACCCCTTGCTGAGCGACCCCCTCCTCCTCCGGCCCCCCCCACTCCGCTGCAGACCGCCGGGCCTCCAGCATCGCCGCGCTGCGTCTCAAGCCAAGGAAACACTCGGCGCAGCTCACCCAGCTCAACATCAACCTGCCCAGTGGGGGGGCCGGGAAGGAGGTGTGCTGAACACCATCTACCCCCCCCCCCCCCCCAGCCTCCTGTCCCTCCCCACTCCCCCACTCCGAGGCTGACGTTCCCCTTTTCATCCCTGATACCTCATGTTTCCCCAACAAAATAGCACGACCAAATTCAAGAGAGCACTGGCTAAAAAAGTGTGTGTGTGTGGTGTGTGTGTGTGTGTGTGTGTGTGTTAAATACAGCTCTGAAGCTTCACTCACTCCAGAATAATTACAATATTTTCAGGACAGCTAGAAAGATGACAAAGAAGAATACTTCCACTCTAAATATCATAGATTTAGAAACAGCTACGTGCACACAAAATTGAAGTACACTTACTTCAGTAGAAATTTGAGGTGCTTTTAATTAGTATTTACATTTGATGCTTCATTTAAGATGGAAAATATTGAAACATGTTTACATTAAGTTAAGTTAAAATGTAACATGCATTCATTAATACTAAGTAAGAAGCAGTATCACTGACGGGGGCAATTATTTCTTTGATACTTTGAGTACATTTTTAAGTAAGTTGCCATCTAAATAAACGTATTATTGTTGCTCCTTACTTTGCCATGTTTTACCCAAGTAGCAGGGCTTCAACAGAGTATGGTTGTTTGTCTGATTTAAAGTATGTCACACACACACCACACTCACACACACTCTCACACACACAGAGAAAGCTGAAGAAACCGCGGGAAACCCAGACTTTTAGAAAGGATTCCTGTTCAATGTGGACGTCTGGAGTGCTCGACATTAACACTGCTTCATCTGTATGCATCGATGTGGGCTGAGCCAGTCTGCGTCTGTGATAAAAGCCGAGTTTGGAGGAGGAGGAGGATCCCCCCCCCCCCAGAAACAAAGGAAAACTGTCCATAGACCTTCCATAGCCTTTTCTGCACGCCTGACTCCACTGTCCTGCAGTCACACTCAGAAACGCAGCTTTTAAACCTCCGAATCAAACCGGGAGTTATCTGAGGTTCTGTACATTTTCTGCAATTTAAGTTTTTATCCTCCCACTTTTGATTTAAGGACTGGCGTCGTGCCTGGGTCTGACTGCAGGACAGAGAGGAGATGTCATAAGACCTGACTGTGTGGAAGAAAAACTGTTACATATTGTGTAAAAATGGAAAAAAAAAAGTACCAGAAAAAAGGAATGATTTTCAAAACAAGGTCGTGTATATTTCAGGAGGCCGTGTTTTTTGATCATTTGCACTCGGTGTAGTAGTTTTAATGAATGTCGCCTTGTGTAGAATTTCACCTGTGTTTATGAATTATTAGGATTTTTAGATAATTATTTATGTCAGAACTTTTCAGAGGAACTGAGAGAAGGAGCGTTTTTTTCTTCTTATCAAGTGATTGTATGTTTCCTGGTTTAATAATGCTAATTGAATAAATTACATTGATAAATGAGTTTTATTATTTCAAAATCCTTTAGGACTGACATAGGCCTAAACCGGGAAAAAATAAAAATGTGAAATAGACTATTATAGAAATATGAATAAAAGCTGTTATGAAGAAAATGTGCTTTCTGTCTTAAATCAAGGACTAGTTTACGTAAATTCTAGGGAAATTAACGGACTTTTTGATACACATTTTACTGCCTGTAAAGTAAAATAAATACATCCGACTTTAGTAGCAGGTTGTGTGATGTTGGAAAGTGCATGCTGGGAAGGAAAAGGAGGAATGTGTTTCTGCACGGATGGAGTTGCCGCTCCACCCGAATGACAGAAAGTAATCCCTCCGCGCTGCGTGCGTCTATCCTCTTCACGGAGTTGACAAAATACTGACCATATATTCATGAGCCTAATCCCCAACATGAGAAAACGCGCGACAAAGGCGAAGGGCTTTTCAATTAGATCGCCCACTTTATCTGGGGGGTGAGGAGAGAGGGAGGGGGGCGTCACACAACTTCCTTTAAAACCCCCTTTAAAGGCGCTAAATTGGTCTTAACATCTGTAAAACCATGTCGATGGAAGCGAGTCCCCTTTGTCATTAATGAAGTAACAAACCACTTCATCAAACGGCTTTCACACACACACCTCATCGAGTTAATACCCCTAAATCCCCCCCTCCCCTCCTCCATTGGATCTAATGCAGGACTATTACAGCAATCAATGCGTATTCTCCTCCGTTTGACCCATCTTTGGTGCCAGAGCGAATCGCGTGAAATTACCCCCGCGGATTAATGTAGTCCCTTCTTTTTATTTGTGGCATCTGTGAAGCCTCTTCTTTATTCATCCGCAGCTCTTGTTTTACAGGTCTGCAGGTCAGACACCTGTTAATCACTCAATTTAGCGCCAACAAGCGGGCATTACATCCCATAAGGGACATTTCTGCACATGCCTCACACAAAGTCGCACCTGCTAAATGAAGCAGAATGCAAAAAAAAAGCAGGAAGAGGAAAAATAAATATAAAAACAATTTTCTCCTGTGAGCATGTGTTTTTATTCCTTTGCTGAAGCGCACTGAGGCGTGTGTGTCTCTCCCCGTTAGGCTTTAGATGAGATTGTCCGGGGGGAGTTGTAATCTTATTGTGAATATAACTAATGAATGGCAAACCAATTTGTCCCTAATATCTGGGGAATGCTGGGAGGCGGGTGACCTGCTGGGCGCGAGGCTTAAACTTCCTTTGCAGCACAAAAAGGCGAGAAAATTGAAATGCTGTCGCGGGGCAATGGCTGCGGATTTATAAAGTCACACTTGTTGGATGTGTGCTCTTTCATTCAAGACAGGCCTGCACTTGGGATTAGACCGCGAGGCTTTCTTGTTGCATGAATGATCCTGATAATGAATGTTGATGGATGAATACAGTCCAATCATGCGGCGTTTTCTAGCAAATTGCGCCAAAGAAGAAAATGATTTGGGTGGATTGAGCAGGGCCGTAACGCGCCTCGCGCAGGTTAATCCAGGTGTCCAGGAAATGCCTGACTTCCCATTTCCATCACCGCCTCCACCCCCCCCTTCCCCCCGGACTTGATTTGGCCGTGATTTGGATTCTCCCGGGCCTCGTTTCTCCCACCACGACCCTTCTGAGAGAATAGGCCCAATCACTCCACCGCCTCGGCCGGATCAGTCCTCACTCAGTCCCCGGGAGAGGAGCTCTAAAAGGCGCTTTGATGAACAGCCCCCCCACCCCTCCTCCTCCTCACCTCTCCCCCTCAGAAAGAGCTGAATAGCCGGGCCATGGCACTGCGCTCCCCTCTCGGATCGCCCCTTAATTCCCCGTCTCTCTTGCTCTCATCCAATTAGCTCAGTGTATTAAGCGGTTTATCGTCTCATAACCGGCCCTTTCAGCTCCAACAAGGGAGACACTTTGCAATAGGACCGGCTCTCCTTTTGACACCTCTCGGCTCCTGTATGTTCCCCCAGCTATGAATAACTGCAGCAGAATGGAGGACTAATTCCCTCATCAAAGCAGGGCTTGTCCATCGCTGGTCAAAACGACAAGCAATAAAGCTTAACGCCACAATACAAAGAGACTTGTTCGACCTTATTAGCTTAGCCGGGGCGAATTAATGCAGGGATTCAGTTTGATGGGTTTGCTCCAAGCTGGAGGACAAAACGGGGCCTCTTAAAAAGCTGCAGCCTGATGAGCGATGGAGGAGGGCTGTAACTCCAGGGAGAGGAGCAAAACAACAGCGCAGACATACATTTAACTTGAGTAAAAGCACCAAAGTGTCGCCGTCAGAATACACCTAAAGTTACAAAAGTGAAAGTCTTGATCTGCACTTTGATTTGAATCCATGATACAAGTGTGCATCCTTAATGCTGCAGCTGCTATAAGATTAGCTTTTGGGAACTATATTTTAGCCTGTCTCTTGCAAAGGAATCAATAAAGCTTTAGCCTAATTCATGATTTGTTGGTTGTATTTTGAGTAACTAATCCGAGTCTTCAAAGTATACAAAGTTAATAAATACATGAGTAAAACAAATATGTTTTGCCTCCGATATAGAAATACCTTTAAAGAAACACTCAAGTAAGTCAAGTGAGTGCAAAAAATACAACTTTTACTAAAAAGTGGAAAAGCATTAGTATCAAAATGTAACGTCCCTTTTTTGCGTAAATCCCATAGTTCAATATTTATGAATTACTGATGCATTTATATATTAATAAAGTTGTAGCTAAAGTTCAAGCTTTTTAAAGATCAGGGTTCATACACTTTTCAATGACTTCTCCGTGACCTTTCCCTTTTTCCATGACCGAAAAAATAACTCTTTCTCAGCGGTGCCACTGACAACGGTTTATTTAACCTGGAACAGGAAAATAAGGTCTGCATCTGAAACATGTCGTTCCTATCTAACACAAATCCAATAGTAGGCTTACTAGCTTCTACTAAAGCAACTCAAAACTCTCACCAGCAAAACACCTCGACTGTTAAAAGCAATTTTACATTTCATTACTATACGATACAGTATTTATTATCAATATAGTATTACTATTACGGCGATTAGATCAAATATAAATTATATTTGATGCAAACTTTAGTTACATTTCCAAACATTTGGGAAAGATATTGTTTTCCAGGGCCTGGAATCAGCATTTTGAAATTCCATGACTTCTCCAGGTTTTTAATGAACCCTGAAAGATACCATTACCGCCACTAGCTTGTAAACTCCACCAAGGTGTCAATAAAGTTTTATTTAACCTAATGAAATAGTTGATTGTATTAATAATCTGAACACAAGTTAATTAAAGCAATCAAAAACATGTAGTGGAGTGGAGCCACATTCGCCTCTGGAAACAGAAATACTCACTAAAGTACTTTTAAAAGTATGCTCAGGTGAGAACATGCACTCGTAGCTGCAGGTCTGCACATCAGCTGCAGGTGATTACATCCCAAATGTGTCAAAGTGTAGGAGAAGGAGCGTTGCTGATATGATTGAATAAATATGTAAAGTTATGAGGCTGTAAATGCACTTTCTCTCACACACAGCATGCTCTATCCATTGCATAGTGAATCATGGTTTAAGTGTTCAGCCCACTTAAGGTTGCCTTCACAAGTCACAGTGGTTTCAAGTGATTTGTGAGGCGTGCAGTGTTTATGGAAATGCTCGCTGCAGGATGGAGTAAAAAGTCCCTCCACTGTATTAACACGGAGAGCTCTGTGGTGGGAATGGTGAACACTTCATGAAGCGAGCGACTGAGCGGTAACTACGGCGGGGAATGCATACGGCATTTAGAGAGCGTGGTTCAGTATCAAACAAAGCAGATGGGTTTATGAAGCCGTCGAGTCCTGTCACTCATCTTGGCAACGATCACTGTGTTAGCCTAAAGCAAATATCCCCACTGCTATTTTATTAATTATCTAATATATTGTTAGACTGCAATGGAAAACTACAGATTTGTATCTAAATTCTTCACTCCAGTCAAGAAATAATACAAATCCTTTAGAAATGACCAGTTTATTAAAAGTAAAAGTCACAAAAATCCTGTTCCCATATCAAATATTTGTATTTATCACCAATTAGCAGCTTAAAGAACACATTGTGTGCATATTTTAATACTTACTTACGACTTCTCCGGCCGCAAAGCCAATTCGCTTTTTCCTGAAGAGAAAATACGAAGTTTAAATTGTCGGCTGTAGTTTTTTAGCAAATGGTGCTCAAAACGGCAGTAAACCGTGCATTTGGAGGGGACTATTTTCAGCTGCGGAGTAATACTCGATGATGTGAGTTGTGGTGGGACAAACTCAGGTTTTTAATAACGAAACATGTCACATGGTGTTTTTGTTTTATAGATGTTGGACAATAAGAAGAATAAACATGGCTGGTTTTGGTCTTTTCTTGAAGTTTGTAAAAACTAAATATCTGGAGGCTTTATCCTTTAAATATGGGGGGGGAAAGGGAACTTTCGATTGAGGTAAAAAACAGGCGATTTAAGTGGAAACCGAAGACGCTAAAGGACTTCCATCGGACCGAATACGTCACACAACAACATCCGCTCCATTCAGCTTTTTTTATTAACGGTTCAATATCAAAAATGTTGGACATTACAAAAAAAATCATTACACACATCCACCTGAGCAACGCAAGTGGGACACGTCGAGAAATACAGGCATTAAAACACAATCTGCACAAAGAGGACAAGTGAGAGGGACGAAATGGCTTCACTTAAACAGAGGCAGGAGGAGGGGGAGGAGATCAGCCGTTCGATACGGAGACAAAGAGCCAGGGAGTGTGTGTGGCCTCCATCACCCCTGCATCCCCTGATCCCTCACACTCACACGCGGGATGAATGGTCGTAATCAGAACAAGTGTCCGATCGCTGCAGGTTCTTACAGGCCGGGTTACTATCATTGGCTAATTAGCGTCTTCTGGAGGATACGGGCTGCTCTGAGAAGAAGTCATCTCACACACACACACACACACACACACACACACACACACACACACACACACACACACACACACACACACACACACACACACACACACACACACACACACACACACACACACACACACACACACACACAATAGATGTCATTTAGGTATGATTGCTACTCCCCTTTATCACGGCGTCAGGGAGATGGGGTCAAGTCACGAGTGTCCGTGTGATTGGGTTCTGAAGTCTAATAATAAGCCCGTTTAGTTCAGAGAAGATGATACGAGGGTCAAGAGGTCAAAGTCTAAAATCACCAATGTGTTCGGAAACCAAAAACAGGAGTAAAACCGTCGAGCGGAAGACCGACGGATCAGGAGATGGACATAAATCGGCACATTTTCTGGTAATCGATTATTCTACTTTTTGTTCCATACATGTCAGAAAATAGAAATACACAGATTGATATCATTAAAGTGAACAAAAGGACATCATCTTGACACTCAGAGGAATATTTGTACATGTTTCACACAGATACTCTACAGACGAATCGATGAGCATCAACAACAACAACATATTTGGATAACCCAACAATCCCAAGTTGCTTTTCATAAAAGTTCATTTTCAGCCTCTCAAAAGTTCCATTTCCTGCTTTGCTTAAATGATCAGAAATACTTTTAAAGAGACACGACCTTGGACTTTGAAGATCTGGAATAGACCTTTCTTCACCAATGCACGAGTTGAGTGCGTGAATGTCCCGCTGTGAGTGTGACGTCGGCGCTCCTCGCAGGTGTCGTCTCCACAGGTGTGTGTGTGTGTGTTACTTGAGGGAGGAGAAGGCCTGGAAGAGTTTGGCCAGGTTGATCTCCGAGTATCCGCTGGTGGCCAAGGCGTTGTCGGGCACTTCCTTCAGCCTCCGGTACAGCTCCCTCTCTCGGCTCCACTGCTTAGCACGACCTAAAGGGGACAGAAGAGAAGAGGGGGGGTGTTAATACAATGCAGCTGTATTTATAAGGCCCTTTCAAACCTCCAAGCCAAAGTGCTGCACGGTCAGGTAAACAACAACACATGTCAACAACACAATCACACAGCACAGCTCACACACCGGAGAACAAGTACAAGTAAAAACAATAGACATTTAAAAGATGTCAATACGCTAAGGAGAAGAGGTGGGTGATGAGGACTGTCGTGCCTTCCTTCCTTCCTTCCTTCCTTCAAGCCACTAGACGCCTTAAACAGACAGTTCTAACCCGTTCTTCCCTTTAAATTACGCACACTTTGAAGTGTTGCTTGGCCTCCGATGGTTTAGAAGATGTTGCGATGTGTTTGCTCAAAATAAAATAACATGCAACAAAGAAAATAGGTCTTTACAATATTCAAACGAAATAGGCAAAACTCAAATAAAACAACACAACTTATTCTTTCTTTCGTGGTAATGCTTATAGCTTCATAACTTAAAGGGTACTTGTACGGTTTGTATGTACGGTACGGTTAAAAACTGTTCCTCGACGGCGTCTCTCAACAGGTTGCCCATCCCTGTGGCTTTAGCGCAGGCGCCGTGGGAATTGTAGTCCTTTATAGGGCGTTGACTACAGACGTCACAATGAGGTGGCCTTTCTTATCAAATCTAAATACTGGCTCCAACAAGGACTTTAAGTCAGATGTAGTCTCTAATCTTAAGTTGCAGTTTGACACACGTGTGCTACACTTAAGTATTTACATTTTACACCAAGAAACATTTTAAAATCAGGACTTTTACTTGTACTGGAGTATTTTAAGACCATCGTGTTTCTACTCTTACTAAAGTAAAGTATTCACTAGAGCTCAATGGAAGATCCTTCACTTTCTCATCTGCATCAATACCGCGTGTGCATTTCAAAATAGTGAAAGCTCGAGTCCTCCTTCCATGAAGACGATTAGTTTGGAGTCCTGGAGCCCCGGCTTTATCTGCTCACTAATACACGCTGAGGAGCGCTTCCCTCTTAACTGGAGAGCCGACAGATCCAGTGCTACCTGCAGCCATGCTATCCCTCTGAGGGCGGGCGCACACACACACGGGCACACACAC
>JAMFTG010000382.1:0-125000 GCA_023974075.1 Chaenocephalus aceratus | reverse complement strand
TCTCCCCGACCCTGTACCCGGCCCTCTACCCGGCCCTGTACCCGGCCCTCTACCCGGCCCTGTACCCGGCCCTCTACCCGGCCCTGTACCCGGCCCTGTACCCGGCCCTCTACCCGGCCCTCTACCCGGCCCTGTCCCCGGCCCTCTACCCGGCCCTCTACCCGGCCCTGTACCCGACCCTGTACCCGACCCTGTAGCCGACCCTCTACCCGGCCCTCTACCCGGCCCTCTACCCGACCCTGTACCCGGCCCTCTACCCGGCCCTGTACCCGACACTCTACCCGACCCTGTACCCGGCCCTCTACCCGACCCCTCTCCCCGACCCCTCTATGTTATGATATTGTTAGAATGTACCTTTGCCTACGACTGATTGAACTAAATAGAGCTTAATGCTAGAAGCTAACGGTAAATAGCTCTCCTGGTGATTTCAACGCAGCTTATTGGTTGACAGTTAGGGTTGGGTTCCAGATGAGAACCGATAAGAAAATGCCGGGTACCGGGGTACCCATACAAAATACACAATTTCGGTTCTGCTCAACGGTTCCTAAACGCGGTAGACCCTGTATTCCACCGGGTCCGTCTGCGCCGCGGCGACCCGGTGGAATACAGCCAGGGTAAAGGAGGACTGGCCACCTGTGTGTTCTGGAGAATCACAGAACGGCCGGTCGTCAGCGGGCCGTTGACGGCCGGCACCGCCCTTCATTTTTTTAAACGGCATCATGTAAGTTGCGGCGACAGAGGTGCACAGTTGCCCCGCAGCGAGGCTCCCCCGCCCTCCCGTAGTCAGTTCACGAGCTCAGTCACTTCATAACACCAAAGATGGAACGCTCTGAAGTGAGGCTCCACTCCACTAAGAAATAAAAAGACAATAAGTAATGTTTAACAGACTGTAATGCCTGCTAATAGCTGGCCACAGGCATAGCTCAGTTCAAATAAAGCTCAGCTATTGTGCAATACATTTGTATTGCATGTATATTTTTTATTTGTAAAAATGTCAGTTAAAACTTAAAAGAATAAAGCTGTTTTTGTTATCTAAACGTTTGACCTCTTTCTTTTACAATTTTGGAATCGAAACGGGGAATCGATAAGAACCGGAATCAATAAGCAGAACCGGAGTCGATACATTTCAAACGATACCCATCCCTATTGACAGTGCAGCAGTATAAGGGACATTTCGAACAGAAAACCTTAAGTCTTAAGCTCTGAGACGCAGTATATTATACCGGCATTAAAAAAGAGAAACAAGTACCGTCACATTGTCCATATTTAACAATCGACTGGGTGCCGATGCATGGTTTTCTGGACCCCCCTGCTATCAGAGATGACTTGTTAGCAGGCCTGTGATTGGGTAATACTGAGAAATATAGTTCAGCTTAAACAATAGAATTTATTCCACTAACGCCCCGTCTACACTACAGGCATCGAAAAATGCTTTCAACGCTTCGCCCATTCACTTGAACGGGGTGACGTAGAAGATTTAGAATCTTTGCCGAACTGCATTCGTGGGGAGCGGAGCATGGCTTTGCATCGTGAGCATCAAAAGTTGAGCAATGTTCAACTTTTGATGCTCCCGATGCTTTCGAAGCTGGCATCAGCCAATCAAATGCAAGCTGGGAGAGCCAGACCGCAGTTCATTTCCTCATATTCCAAACGACAAATTACGGTAGCAAATCACCCGGTTGTTTCCGACCAGAACTATTTAACGGGATACAAACCGGAGGAACCAGGCATGGAGGGAGGTGGCAGAGACAGTGGGGGAAACTGGTAGGTTTTCGCCTGTTTGGGAGTTTATATCCAGTTTACTGCGTTTTAACATTGCTATTGCTTTGTATGTCGGGGGCGGGAGATTCCTGATTGGTTGTTGGTCGCGTTGCTCGCAAAAAATCGCCAAGCTTCAGACACGCCCAGCTTCACGATTTGTTGATTTGTTGATGCCTGTAGTGTAGACGGGCCGTAAGAGAAGTTGACTCTTGTATCAAAAAGCCCTCACAATCATCTGAAATAACTATTTATGGAGACAAATACTTACACTCCATATATAACACTTTAAAAGCATATTGTCTCATCTCTTCCAATACCAGAAACAACTATTTACATTCCCCAGAAGCTCGTCCCTATAGGTGTAACCGCCACAGTCCACGGCGCAGAGTAGGGTGTGTAGGACTGTACGTCTCCTCCCTGTAATCTGTGGCCCCTGGGTGAGTAATGCAGTAATGTGGGGTATTACTTCCCCAGGACAGAGATAACACCTTAAATCTATATTTTATAGCAGCGTGAGTGTGTGTATACATGCATCCTCCTCTCTTTGAGGCACACGTGTGTGTTGGACATTAGTCATTTGGTGTTTTTGGACAAGATTAACCGATAGTCAAAACAGCAGGGACTCGAACGCAGATCTGCCATAAACACATTCTGCGAGAAGAACTGATAGACAATAGTCATCACCGTTATGCAACTTTAAGTATGCCACGCCAAGCAAGAGGTGTTCTTTTAGTCGTCATGAAGGCAAACAAAGGACTAAACTAAAGAACCGAGAAGGACCGTGTCACAAACGGACATGATTACTTTAAGGCAGGGGTGTCAAACTCAAGGCCCGGGGGCCAAATCCGGCCCGCGACTTCATTTGATGTGGCCCCGCAAGAGCTAGCAAAGAATATAATACGTTTCTTATACGGTTACATGCCACTTTACAGAAGCAGGTTGCCCATAAACTACATGTCCCACAATGCATCTCGTTTTGTGACATGCACACTGAAGAGACTTCTGCTTTCAGACGTAGTTAATGACTAAGTTATTATCCTATCCGATAATAATCCAATTCAGAGGCAATAATGTAATATAATACATTATTTTATATATATTATATATTTATATAGTTACAACCGGCCCTTTGAGTGCAACCTTTATGCAAATGTGGCCCGCGATGAAATTGAGTTTGACACCCCTGCTCTAAGGGTTTCAGAGCCAAGACGTTAGGAATATCAAAATGATCTTGCGGCAGGAAGTGAAATGTCTGATTCCTGAATTATTAACAAGATGCTAAACGTGTACTGTAGTATACATATACAACTCTATTACTGCGTTAATAGTGTACTGTGTTGCAACTATCACTTCGTCTTTATTGATTCAACTGCAGACAATTCATTGATAACCTTTCCGTCTATCAAACGGCTAAAAAGGCAAAACGTAACATCTTAAAATGTCTTGTTTTGCTGATTTGAGTCCAAACACCCCGACGCGTTTAGTTTGGAATGATATCTAACCTCTCCATTTAAACACCGGACTCTAAGGACTCCCGGTTCCTGCTTGAAAATCCCAGAAACAAAATCATCAATAATCCCAAAAAAAAAGTAAGCAATTATCTTTCCGTCGCCTTTTCCGTTAACCATTTCAGCGCCGACGGCGAGGCGCATAGTGAGAGTGGAACTGCAGGCGCAGAACAAAAACACGGCCAACAACAGGGACGTAAAGAAAGGAGGAGGTTTAAGAATTGATTGGCTATGATTTCTTGCATCTGGGCGAAGACAGAAATAAAAGAAAGCAAAAATGGAGGCTATAATCATGTTAGTACCCCCCCCCCCCTCCCTCCATCTTCCGAGTGGTCATCTGTTGATTACACGTTATATTTACCTCCGCTGTCTCACCCTTTCGCTGCCACACACAATCCGACAAATTCAGGCATACATACATAAATAACATACATAAATATTTAATCAAATAAATAAATCACTCGGCCCGGCGGCCCTTTCTAATCAAGTGACATCAATCAGGGGGAGCATCGGGTAAAGAGGCTTCGCGGCAGACGCCCTGTGAGCGCTGGAGGAGCGTCTATTTGAGTCCAAGGGGGGAAATATACGCTCCATGTCCTATTACGGGAGAAGGGCTATCCTTTCGTCAGCGCGCCCATTACTCCCCCTATCATTTCCCCAAATCTAAAACCTGTTTTCAATCAACACAGCCAAACGAGTGCCTGTCCAAGAGAGGCAGAGAAGGGGAGAACGCGCTGGAGATGGACAGAGAGGGCGAGGAGAGAGGGAGAGCGATGGAGGGCTCTCTCCGTCTTTCTCCCAGTGATTGGAGCGTTTTGCATTCGGTATGTGTGTGTGATTGAATCCGTCTCTTAAATTAGGGCTGTCGACTCGAGGAGCTGAATGTGCTTAACCCGCTCTCGCCGTATCCAATGCACCGCTACTTCTGTGTGTCTCAGTGTGTGTGTGTGTGTGTGTGTCACATCATTGGTGAATACTTTAAGTGTAGCCTGGGTAAAAGGTTTACGTTGAGCCATTGATTGCTAATGGTATGTTGTGTGTGTGTGTTTGTGAGGAAGCATTGTTAAGGCATCAAAATTCAAACTTCAATAGCTGCTGTAGTAACTTGATTTCTGTTCTGGAGGCGGAGCAACAGAATGCAAAAAAAGAAAAATGAATAAAATAATTGTTTTTTTAAAGCAGGCTTGTTTTAACAACCGCACACAACTGTAACCACACGGAGAAATGCTTCTGAAGGTCAGGTCAGTACAGTAGCTAGCAACACGAGTGTGTGTGTGTGTGTGTGTGTCTTACTTCTCTCTTTCTCGCCCTGCAGCACTTTAGCCACTGCATGATCCCAGTCGAAGATGAACCTGTAGAAGCACAGCTGGTTGTACAGCGCCTTCTCCGAGTACTGAGGAGAGAACACACACAACCAGGATCAAAACACGGCGACACCATCGGATAAATATTACATTACACTGAATCGAATGTGCGGTGGTAACAGAGAGACTGCATCTGATGTGAACATGGCCGACAAACAATCCAATTGAAGGAATAGTTAAGGGGGCTTGTGTGAGTGTGTCCCCCATAGTCATGAAGCTAAGAGACAGACCTTCACACACATCAGTTAGCGTTCATTTAGCTGGTTGTCCTCTTTAGGCGACTTTCCACAGCAGGTCAAACCGGCTCTCGCTACTTACCGTTAATTCCACGAGTTACATGACGGCAAATGAAACTTGGCTGCGGTCTGGTTGTGTGTACCGAGTGTGAATTCACCGTGCGGTATTCTTACGCCAACAGAGTGAGACTTCACGTCTGTGCCAGCTCCGTGTGTAACAACACGTAGCTTAACGAGTATCACAACGGCCTCCGAGCGTTTTCACTGGTTAACAACTTCAAATATGCCAAGAGGTCAGGTTCCATTCAAACGCCTCATGATAAGACCAACACAAGGAGGTCGTTAAATAATGCTAAATATTATCAGAGTATTACATAGTGGCCATAATCTTGAATTGCTACAGTGAACGCAACACTTCTCTCTTTGACACACACACACACACACACACACACACACGCACGCACACGCACACACACACACACACACACTGGTTACAGTTAGTGCAACAACAACAACAACAATGCTACTAATCCGTTTAACTTCCTGCGTGTACATAAGTAGGTTATTAATCCCTGTTATTTTAGAGCGCGGAGCCCACGGCAGGGCGGCAGATTAATGAACTCGTGTTTTTCCACGTTGACAAGCCGGTAGAGAGGGACCGCGACCGCAGAAATGCGCTCTCGACTATTCCTGCCCGAACACATCTCCCTTCCTCTGTGTGACACGGCAAAGCAAGAAAACAAATTTGCTTGCTTTGTTAATCTCCACTGCAATTAACCGGAGCCACACGACAGCCTGCCAGCGCGGGGGGGAGAGAGAGAGGAGGGGGAGGGAAAGAGAGGAGGAAAGGGTAAAGATACAGAAAGAAGATGGAGAGACAGAGAGAGAGAAAGAAAAGAGGGGATCAGGCCTGAAATACCCTCCCTCATAATAGTTTGTTGTGATAAGCCATTGTGAGAGAGGCATGCGAACAGCCGAGGCTGTCAATTTGATTAGCCATTATACTGCATGTTTAATTGCAGTTATGGCTCGTCATTTCCCCGCAACGCTGGAGAGGGCACGCTAAGCCCCGACCCCACACTGCCATCAAGGTGTGCGCCGAGTGCTTTATTATTACCGCCAGGAAGAATCCCCTGACAATTCCTGTGTGTGTGTGTGTGTGTAGTGAATGTGTGTGCACCCATTATACCTGCCAATCGGCAATGTGCGTAATTATAATTTCGGTTTTTACTGCTGTGGCGTAATCAAGTGGCAAGAGTGTGTAATGCAACTAAATGCAAACTATGTGATGTGTGTGTGTGTGTGTGTGTGTGTGTGTGTGTGTGTGTGTGTGTAAATGTGTTTAATGGCTCTCTAGGGCTGCCCAATTGGCACACACAGCTGTTGACCGTTGATGCACGGCCTAGTCAACAACCAAAGCATGCACATCCCATAATGGAGCCTCGGTTACGGTTGCCAAGGTTGAACAAGCTCGATTGGCACAAACGCTGCACACCACTTCTCTTCCTCTGCACACAAAACACACACACACACACACACACCCAAACAATGTAATGCTGATTGTGGGCGGGCCTGTCGCTGCACACTGATTGATTGACAGGTGTCAGAAAGGCGTGGCTTAAAATGTTACAGGGTTGTTATTGAATTTAGAGCCCCTCCACACACACACACACACACACACACACACACACACACACACACACACACACACACACACACACACACACACACACACACACACACACACACACACACACACACACACACACACACACACACACACACACACACACACACACACACACACACACACACACACACACACACACACACACACACACACACACACACACACACACACACACACACACACACACACACACACACACACACACACCTCGTCATTCAGCTCGCTGCTTTGTTCCTGCACTGACACCATTTCAATTTGCTCCACAAATCTGCAGCATTTTCAGCCTGACTGCCTAAGGAGCAAACCAGCTGTGAAATTGCCTCTCTTCGGGAGCGTCGGACCCCCCCCCCCCCCCCCCACATCGTACCCCTTGCTCCTTTGCCTCCCTCTTCCCTGACTGACTCCCCCTCTAACACACACATACACAGTTAAGAAAGAGGGGAATGTGTGAGGGAAGAATGGATGTATAGAATACAAGTAAGAAATAAGAAAAGGCGGCTAAATCTCACAAATTGATCCAAATCACCGAGCAACAGTTTGAAATGGCTCGCACAATAAAGCGAGCACTCAAGACTTCCTCGGAGTCTTAAAAAACACCCGTCTCTGTCTTTTAGGGGACACACACATCCGACCTCGGCAGAACTTTGGCACTATACCGTCGTTTAAGTACGCTGGCGAGGCAGTAAATGCAGACCCTGCGTGTGTGTGGGAATAGAAAAACACACCGAGGTTACCGCGGGTGGAAAAGACCGCGGGAAGATAATACGGCAGCAACAGAGGCACAAACAAGGCCTCGGCGTCACACTCTCTTCCGCGGCTAATCTGCGAATGGTGAAAGCTACGATATCCCACACACACACACACAGCTGCAGGGAGGGAGGCAGACGGAGAGAAACAAACATACATCTCCCCTCAGCTGCGAGGCCACGAGGCTTTAAAACTCTTGAGCTTCTTAGATGCGATGAGCGTTATTGCCGGTTGTGGTAGTCACGCCGATCAGCTTCACAAGACACCATAATGAGTCAATATATGTAAATCTTTACTAGGCAAACACGGCGGGAAACAAAGGCATTTAACTGGTGCTCTCGCCCGCAAGCCTCCAACGATTCAGCACCGGTAATTTCTCCCCATTGAAAGGCATAATTGCCCGCTATTTGAAGATATTCATGCTCAATTTTTGAAATTAATTTCAATTGGAGGGAAATGTAGAAATGTCATCTCCAGTGAAAGGGATTTGATTTCAATTATCCTCGCTCAAAGGACTGTGATTTCCAAATACACTTAAGCAAAATTATGACAAGAATTTTTGTTCGGCGAAATTCAGTGTTTAAAGAGCGATTAGGCGATAATGGAGCAGCTTTGAGCCGGCGGTGAATGCAGCCGTCTCCCTCTGAAAGGCACTCAATTATCTCTGATTGCTCCCGCTATAATGTATCAAATAGAGATACCTGCTATTGCCGTAATTTGTGTGAAAATTAACATGCTGCAATTTCCACTAGAGGGAAAAAGGGAGCTCTAATGGGCGCCTGAGCGTACATCAATAAAACGAGGGGAGAAAAAGAGAGTGACAGAAAGGGAGGGTGAGAGGAGGAGAGAAAGAGCAAGCCAGGAGAATGAGTATAAGAGCTAAGGAGGGAGGGGAGGGAGAGAGAATGAAAAGAAAAGGAACCGCGAATAAAAGCGAGAAAGAAAAGGAAAGTCAGGACAGAGATCCGAGACACTGTGAGAAAAAAATAGCCCATTTGAGTTAAGCGCTGTGGAGGGAGGGGGGGGAGACGGAGGGAGAGACGGAACAGAAAGACATTTAATTTACTGAAAATATTACAAATTGCACCTGTGCATAACTCCCCCAAATTACCAACCAATCAAGGCAGAGTGCCTATTACTCTCCCATTACATGGAGATCAGATCACGCTCTGAATCTGTGTCCAGGGGGGGGGGGGGAGGGAGGGAGGAAAGAGGAGAGGCAGCGTCCACAGCAATGCTAAATGTACCATGATGCAACAGGGGAGAAAAAGGAGGATGCAGTCACAAACAAGACGCTCCAAGTGTTTTTACTGCGGCACAAAGAAGGACGCGAGTGATATCATCTTCATAATGGACAGACAAGGGGCTCCGTGAGGACGGCGGATGCGTCGCCTCGCCTCGTTGTTCCAGCTCAGACGATCCACCAGCAGCTCAAACCGCTATGAATGGCCTCTTGAGTACTTTGCATAATTGGCAGCAATTTAAAATGTAAGCTGCTGGGCTATTAATCTCCATGCACTGGCTTGATTCAGATAGCAGTGTTACCTAATAGTGAGAAGTCACTGTTGGTCTCGTGTGAATCGTGCCGTATCAATTCCTTCAGAGGGAAGTGTCTCTCCTCAGAGGACGTCAGGAAAGGATCCGCAACGTGTACGAGGGATGGAACGGTTACCGGTGTCCGTATGCATGTTTGTTTGTTCTGTATCGTATAGCCTCAGAGGGCTGCGCCTACACTCGTAGAAGCTGGGTTACCGCACGTAAATCAAATCAAGTTTTATTTATATAGCACATTTATAAACGATTTTTGGTCGAGCCAAAGTGCTGTACATATAATATGCCTACAGTAGAGACACTCTGTCCTCAGACCCTCTGTCCTTAGACCCTCTGTCCTTAGACCCTCTGTCCTCAGACCCTCTGTCCTTAGACCCTCTGTCCTCAGACCCTCTGTCCTCAGACCCTCTGTCCTTAGACCCTCTGTCCTTAGACCCTCTGTCCTTAGACCCTCTGTCCTTAGACCCTCTGTCCTCAGACCCTCTGTCCTCAGACCCTCTGTCCTTAGACCCTCACATCGTACAAGGAAACACTTCCAGAGAAAACCCACAGTTTAAAGGGAACATGGGAGAAACCTCAGGGAGAGCAGCAGAGGAGGGATCCCTCTCCAGGACGGACAGACGTGCAATAGATGCCGTGTGTGAATCCAAGAGATAATACATTTCACAGCATATAGACCGAATGTTAGGAAATGCATGTGTCTGTAATGAGAAGATGAATCCACGAGGAAGCAGCATGACGAGACCCAAGGCAGGACCGCAGAGACGGGTTCAGCCACGACCCGAAGTCCACGACTTAATCCAGAACTCAGGATAGAGGATCCACGTAACCCCAGTTTGTTTGCTTGCAGGATTATAGGAAAACTACTCGCCCAATTTTCATTCAACTTTAAGTAAGGGTGTACGTTGGACTAAGGAAGAAGCCGTTACATTTCGGGACGGATGCACTAATGATCTTTTACTTGTGTTAATATTAAGAGACAGGACATGAACACAAGTAAGAAACCACGATAGGTAACGTCCACTTTTGACTTTCCTTTATTAAATATTGCTTACTTATTTGACATTTAAGTTTATTGTAAATTAAAGCTGTTATTTTACTTATCAATGTCTCTTTTAGTTTGAAATGCTGGTGTACTCATTAAAGGTCTGTCTTTTGTTGTTGCATACAAAGGAATATTCGGCTGCAACTAAGGATTACTTCTATGGTATTTACTTTTTTATGTGTTATCTTGATTAATCAATTAGTCTTTTGATGTATAAAATGTCAGATAAGTGTTTCCAAAAGCCCTTAAATGTCTTGTATTGTCCACAACTCAGCCATGTTCAGTTTACTCTCATAGAGAAGTAAATACATCTTATAATATTCACATTTAAGAAGCTGAAATCCCAATATATGCATGTTTTTCTTTACAGAAATCCCAACAATTATGTATTAACGGCGATTAATTAGATAGTTGACAACTGATGGATAAGTCTGTGCAGCTCCACGTGTGGGCGTGCAGAGAGGAGCAGAGGAAGGGTGCCTGAGCGAGCACAGGGAGTTAAATGTTTCATTCAGCCGCAGTTTAAAGTGCCACGGCCCTCAGGCACAGCAATGGCCGCCTAAGTGGCTTCAGTGACAGCAGAAATTGGCCTTCTGGTTTACAACCTGTCGCCACAGAGCCAGACACAGCAAAGCAGCCGAGAGGGGGGGAGGAAGATAAAGAAAAATGACGAGAGTTAAGGCAAGGGGTGAGACATGGACAGAGAAATGATTGAACAGTCAAATTGAAAGGGAGAGTGTTTGTTTTAAATCCAGTGGTCAGGCTAACAAAGTGTTCATAAGACGACCTGTCACACACACACACACAGTTTCACACTCACACACACTCGCAGGATGGTTATCGCCGTGTACATGTATGGTGTAACGGGATACTGATGAATAATGTACAGAACATATGTGAGAGAGACTTCAGCTCCATAGCACCATCACCTGGACAAAACAATGTGCCGAATCTGTGCCATCATCTCAGCCTCAGAGACAGCGTGTGTGTGTGTGTGTGTGTGTGTGTGTGTGTGTGTGTGTGTGTGTGTGTGTGTGTGTGTTACCTCTGGTCTGAGCGTGGCCCTGGTGCAGGCGGGGCAGATGGGTCCGTGTCTGGAGAAGGCGATGGGCAGACGTCTGGTTCTGTTCATGCAGGCCTGATCCTCACACAGCAGCCATCCCTACGACACACACACACACACACACACACACACACGCACAAACACACACACACGCACAAACACACGCACACGCACACACACAAAAAGTGTCAATATTGATAATGGATTAATCGCTCTTCTTATGCAAAGACAGGAAACATTCTCCGTTAACAGCTTCTGACATTTGATGATATTCTGCTTTTCTGTCTTTGTACCGAATACATGTTCGAGCTTTGTTTCCACGAATCAAGACATTTAGGAACATGTTCCCAGTTTCCAAGATGATCAAATCAATATTAAGACAACAAAAACACACTTTTTAAATATCTTTCTAAACGTTTCGTCATTCCAAAAAAAAAAAATCCCTTTCCTTTCCAAGATGAGTTGAAAAACATCCATGACCAGCAGACGGTCTCCTTTCAGTTTTTAATCTCGTTCCTGCTCAGGTTCGACTACTCTCAAGAAACCCAGAACTCCACAATAGATCAATCAATAGAGAATAAAGTTTTAAAATACATTCTGCTGCATTGAGTCATTTCTTAATATCCTGTATGTGGTTTTTACAGCACTCAAACGCCACGACTGCAACGCCACTTTAAAACTTTCAAATTGTAGCTTACCCACGGCCCTCAGAGAAAACATTCAGCCGCCTTACGTGATTACTTATTTATAAGATGTGGCCGTTTATTTTGTTTTTGAAAAGAAAACTTCACCACAATAGAGTTTACATCTGACTTCACATCTCTCTTTACATGTGAATGTGTCTTTCGGGGGGGGGTCTGGCTCGGTGAGTACTTGTCAGACAGGCAGAGCTGCGGACAGCTAAACGGCAGTAGTTAGGACCCCCTGTGGTGAGGCGGTGACCCTGGGCAGGTGCTGTGGTCTCACCCTCTCAATCTTCGGTATTCTTCGAGCTCCTGCACCCCCCCTTCTTCTTATTCCCTGTCATTACTCAGGGGGTTTAAAGAGGAGGGGGGTTAATGCCCAACTAATGACAGAGCATAAGACCCACCACCATCATTCCCCCCCCCCAACATCTATGTATCCTTCCTCCCTTTCATTCACTCAAAATAAAACCCCCTCAAACCCCAAAGCACCTGTCTTTCTCCGCCCGCCCCCCACCCCTCTCTTATTGATTTCTATGTTCAGCTTTGTCTCGTCCTCTGATCAGTTTGTGAGCAGCAGCTGAAAAATAAAGATTGTTTTTCCTTTACAGCGAGCTCTACAGTAAATAACCACATCTCCCCGTGCAGAGGCCTTCCGTAAATTAATTTAAGATTCTTGATGCGTTTAGCACTGGACCCGCCAACGGGTACGTTTGACCCGCAGCTGTTTCTTGATTGTATGTAACTTTTTTTCAATACAAATGTTCAAGACTCCCAGTCCGTGACTTTTCCTGACAGAGTGCTGAGGAGCACCCTCTGTTGTTAAACACGGTCAATATGAAGGCAGATTGAAAAAATGGCCATGTATACCCATTAGCGCCAGCAAAAACATAAACATGATGTGTTGCTATAGCAACGCCTGTTGTTTACTGCGGTTACTTATAGATAGATAGAGAGAGAGAGAGAGAGAGAGAGAGATGGATAGAGAGATAGAGATAGATAGAGAGATTGTTATCGAGATAGATAGAGAGAGAGAGAGGGATAGATGGATTGATAGAGAGATAGATAGATAGAGAGAGAGATAGATAGTTATAGATAGATAGAGAGATAGATGGATAGATTGTTATAGAGAGAGAGATAGATAGATATAGATATAGATAGATAGAGAGAGAGGGAGAGAGAGAGGACACTTTGCACATAACTCACGGTAGCGATCTTTTATACTTCATCCACAGATTTCTACTGGTATGAGTTTCATCACTGCGATCAAACCTCCCTCTAACCCCGTGTTCTGGATCGAGGAATAGAATAACTTGAAAATCAATGCATTCTAATAGCGGGTACATGTGACCCGTGGGCGGTTTCAGGTATACAGCGACCCCTGGCGTGCTCGTGTTAAGCCCGACGCCACGTTAGATTTCATTTAGCCGACGGGTAAATCCAAAAAACGACGAGGATACAAACTCAAATACGCGAAACTACTTAAAAAGTAAAAAAATTTCTTTTAACTTTGACAATTGTGTGTGTGTTGTGAGTAATGGCAGAGGTGCAGTCGAGGGGGTTTCAGTCGGCAACGGAAGGTCAAGACCTTCAGCCGTCCTCATATCAAACGGGAGCTTTATGGTTGGATCTAAAGAAGAATTGAAGAACTGACATCAACTTCAAATAAATCGTGACCTTGATGTCAGCATGGCAGGCGTTCAGCGGCTGCAAATAGGCTCATCTGTGTGGCTAAACATCGTGCTAACGGTGATCGATGCGCCTCTCCTTAAAGGTGGGGTAGGTAAGTTTGAGAAACCGGCTCGAGATCGCTAGAATTTGAAAATACACAACCGGAGAAAATCTGCCACTTCCTCACAGAGCCCCTCCCCCAACACACACATGACCAATGAGGGCACGAGATAAGTGTGTGCCCCGATGGAAGGCTGACAGGCAGGTAGGCCATCCAATCGGATTGGTTGTACTTTTTACAGCGCCACGGCTTCTACAGATGACATTTTTTGTATGGATTTTTGTCAAAGCACTTCAGATATTCATTGCTATCGGGATGTTCAGAGCATTCCATGGAATATAACAACAAGTGTATCTCGAGCCGGTTTCTGAAACTTACCTACCCCACCTTTAAGGCCTGTGAAAAAGTCTGCATGTGGGTTTGATTCGATCAGGTTCACGGAGGAGTTCATTGCAGATCGAGTGAAATCTGAAATGTTCTGTTTTTGATAATGCAGTTTGGCGGCTAAAACAAACTGTTTATATTAAATTACTCCTGTCCAAATTAGTCTACTGTGTCTACTTTCGGTAAAACACCGACTGTGGAGAAGCACTTCAAACAACCCAATCGGCACGATGCCTTAAACACATATCCAATAGAGCCGTCTGCTAAACCGGCTCATTGTGTACAGCAGATAAACCTTTCAAACATAATCTGAGAGCAAACTGCACATTAAACTGTAAACGTGTTGCTTATTATGCAACAGGAACTGTGAGGCAGGGAGGCCACACACACACAGCCAAGGACACACACACACACATGTCCCAAATCAATTAGAAAGTCCCAGAGTTCACAGCTTTACCCACAAACCCTTGCTCCGAGACTAATTATCCAAACACCTCTGCTGCTCCGGCACAAAGAGCTGAGCATCATGGGAAATGAGTCTGATGAACACACACACGCGGGACAATGGAGGAGGGAGATATGAGAGCGGGGTTTTAAACACGCGGCAACATGTTTGATCTTTTATTTGTGTGCATTTCTTATGACACAAGCCTTGGCACACACTGCTGTTCCCATGGAAGAAACACACACACACACACCACACACACACACACACACACACACACACACACACACACACACACACACACACACACACACACACACACACACACACACACACACACACACACACACACACACACACACACACACACACACACACACACACACACACACACACACACACACACACACACACACACCTCTTAGTTTTAAAATCTGCCTATGTAATGTGTGTCAGTTCGGCCATTAGCACAAACATGTATAAGACACACATAAAAGTGCTCAGGGCTGACAGGGATGAAAGGGGGGGAAGTTACCCACAATGCCCCTGTGCTCCAGCACTGAGACCCAAAACCAATCCACTCAGAAAAATAAGAAATAAATTAAGATGAAGTTTAGCAGCAGTGCTGTGCGAGCCTCACAGAAAACCAGGAGCCCATGAGGAGCGAGGCAGCAGGGTGACACATCTAATTGAGGCATGTTTCCGGCGGGGGGGGACGTGAGAGAATAAAGGCTCATAATTGCATAATTAGTGCAGTGGATACCTGGCACACTGAATGCAGACATGAGTTCCACATCCTTTAACCAAACAGAAGGAGGACCAGGCCACGAAACCCACCCTCTCCTCTTCCGCGTCGGGTCGGCTTGAACTCTCACCTCGACTGAAACCTCCTTCGGTTCAACTGCGGAAAAATAACCTTTCCGTTTATTCTCCAGTGCCTGACCCTTGAACGACGGCTTGGCACTGAAACGATTAGTCCGTAAATCATTAAGTCGATAAGTCAGAATTAATTGACAACAACTGTGATAATTTATGTATTAATCAAGTCGAGTCGAGTTTATTTATGAAGCTCGTTTCATTCATCCAATCAAGTCGTTTGTCGAGCAAAACACTCGCTCTGCAGTGTTGGTCACACAGACTCGAGGGAGTTCCCCACTTCTGATATTACACAGACTTAACAGTTCATTCATTAAAACGACAGGTTAATTAACAATAAAAACAAATTCTTACAACGCAGCGACTCCACAAACAGTACTCGCTAATTAAATCAAGTAAGTGACAGGAAAACTTATTTTTTATTTTATTTAATCTAAAAGTGTATTTATTTATATTTTTAAGTGTCGAAATGTTCTTTTTTATTAATTGTATTTAGATGTTTTCATTTCCCTCTCTGTAAAGTACTTTGTTTGGATAAGTGTTTCTTTTAAAAGTATATTTATCAATACATTTATTAACATTTCATATAAATTGCAAGCTGTGACCAACTTCTTGCTAATTGGGCTCGAAATGAGATATTTTTAAATTATTATTTTATTACAGTATATAGAAACTGCTCGTGTGCGCATCCACAAGTTATTACTGTTACTATTCTTTATTCCCTTATCTATACATTTTCTTTTAATATTATCTTCTATATTACTTTACTTTTACCTATACAGGTATCCATCTTATTTATTTTACTAGCTAGGACCGGGAGGGAGGGAAAGGGGAAAAATAAATAAAAATATTGACTGTATAAATGTAAACTCGTTGTGCCTGACTCAACAAAAAAACAAAAGCGAAACACCTTGTCTTTATATTCATTTACTAGTCCAAAAAATGTCCGAAAAGCAACGACGAGGGACATTTTGTAATTGTTTGAAAGAAGAACGACAAAAAAAATCTATTATGCAAATAGACGATTAATATTCTGCTAATCTGCTAATCATTTCAGAGGCACCGTCAGTGAAGAGGCCTCTCTGACATGACTCCTGTAGCAGAGGAATCCACCTGCCACACACACACACACACACACACACACACACACACACACACACACACACACACTGAATAGGGCTCAAATGGTTCCACTTTGTACCTCCTCCGCTTAATCAAAGCTTCTCTATTCAACAATTTGACCTTTTGTTCAAAACAGGATTATCACCTTCTCTGGTCTTCATTCACCCTTTCTCTCCCCCCCCCCCCTCCCCCCTTTCTTCTCTCGCCCCTCAGCCCGTTTCCAGGGGCGACCCACGTGACGAGGGTAATTGCAATAATTTGTTAAACGCCATGGCAACGGTGGTTAGATGGGAGGGGTTTACGGAAAAAAAAAAGCAGAAGAAGAATTGGTAGGTTCAGGAAACAAGCGAATCTCTCACTCTGCCAACAGGACGAGAGGAGGACAGGACGACGACAGTGTGTGTGTGTGTGTGTGTGTGTGTGTGTGTGTGTGTGTGTGTGTTTAGGAGAGAGTGTGTGTGCGTAAGAGAGGGTGAACAAGTGTTTGCCCATTCTCAGGGTGCTGCTTTATTGATAATGGGTGGGGGGGGGGACAGGAGGTAATTTCACTAATGATTAATGTCTCTGTGGTCCGAGCTTAAGACGCCGACACACATGCACATTTATACATCTGCACACACACACACACACACACACACACACACACACACACACACACACACACACACTTTCCCTCTATCTGGCCAGACAAACAGCTCTATTTGAACTCTCCCTCGGCCTGAAAGGAATCCTTAATTACACAATATTACCCCTCTTCATTGCCCCGCAGTGTGTGCTGTGTCCGCCGCTGCTCAGCCTCCAGTGGTGTGTGTGTGTGTGTGTGTGTGTGTGTGTTGCCTTGTGTGAGGTGTAAGTATTCAGTGGTAGCAGCTGTTTCACACATCGTGACAAAGGGGTTGAGGGGTACTCGCTCCCCGCACATTCACCAAACTAATTGATTTCTGTTCAGCACTGTGGGAGAGTTACCCACACACACACACACTTTTACAGACAGTGCATTCCACGCTCTTAAGACGAAGGTGTTGGAAGCAGAGAGAGAAACCTCTAGATAACACAGGCCTCCAGTTCATTTCATAGTCGGTACAGCGTTCCCTGCAGACTGTTGTTTCTATTGGACAAAACATATATCGTCAGAATCAATAGAACAATATATAACGACGCAAATACAAGCAAAGATAATGTCTGTGTTGTCCTGTAGTGGTGTGTGTCGGAAGTGGAAACTTTAACCTTCACGTTAGCCTGGAGACAAGGCGTATGTTGAAACATCGGATTACACAATAACAAGACTTCTAAACTAATTGTGCAATCGTCTCCGTCCACACCAGCAAGCTTGAAAATATAACACATAATAATGATCACTTTCAGGTGTATATCAGTATGTAGTGTCTCTACTTTAAAGAGTCCTCTCCTGCTGATGTTCAGGTGTATATCAGTGTGTAGTGTCTCTACTTTAAAGAGTCCTCTCCTGCTGATGTTCAGGTGTGTATCAGTATGTAGTGTCTCTACTTTAAAGAGTCCTCTCCTGCTGATGTTCAGGTGTATATCAGTATGTAGTGTCTCTACTTTAAAGAGTCCTCTCCTGCTGATGTCCAGGTGTATATCAGTATGTAGTGTCTCTACTTTAAAGAGTCCTCTCCTGCTGATGTTCAGGTGTATATCAGTATGTAGTGTCTCTACTTTAAAGAGTCCTCTCCTGCTGATGTTCAGGTGTATATCAGTATGTAGTGTCTCTACTTTAAAGAGTCCTCTCCTGCTGATGCTCAGGTGTATATCAGTATGTCGTGTCTCTACTTTAAAGAGTCCTCTCCTGCTGATGTTCAGGTGTATATCAGTATGTAGTGTCTCTACTTTAAAGAGTCCTCTCCTGCTGATGTTCAGGTGTGTATCAGTATGTAGTGTCTCTACTTTAAAGAGTCCTCTCCTGCTGATGTTCAGGTGTATATCAGTATGTAGTGTCTCTACTTTAAAGAGTCCTCTCCTGCTGATGTCCAGGTGTATATCAGTATGTAGTGTCTCTACTTTAAAGAGTCCTCTCCTGCTGATGTTCAGGTGTATATCAGTGTGTAGTGTCTCTACTTTAAAGAGTCCTCTCCTGCTGATGTTCAGGTGTATATCAGTATGTAGTGTCTCTGCTTTAAAGAGTCCTCTCCTGCTGATGTTCAGGTGTATATCAGTATGTAGTGTCTCTACTTTAAAGAGTCCTCTCCTGCTGGTGTTCAGGTGTATATCAGTATGTAGTGTCTCTACTTTAAAGAGTCCTCTCCTGCTGATGTTCAGGTGTATATCAGTATGTAGTGTCTCTACTTTAAAGAGTCCTCTCCTGCTGATGTTCAGGTGTATATCAGTATGTAGTGTCTCTAGTTTAAAGAGTCCTCTCCTGCTGATGTTCAGGTGTATATCAGTATGTAGTGTCTCTACTTTAAAGAGGTCCTCTCCTGCTGATGTTCAGGTGTATATCAGTATGTAGTGTCTCTACTTTAAAGAGTCCTCTCCTGCTGATGTTCAGGTGTATATCAGTATGTAGTGTCCTCTACTTTAAAGAGTCCTCTCCTGCTGATGTTCAGGTGTATATCAGTATGTAGTGTCTCTACTTTAAAGAGTCCTCTCCTGCTGATGTTCAGGTGGATATCAGTATGTAGTGTCTCTACTTTAAAGAGTCCTCTCCTGCTGATGTTCAGGTGCATATCAGTATGTAGTGTCTCTACTTTAAAGAGTCATCTCCTGCTGATGTTCAGGTGTATATCACTATGTAGTGTCTCTACTTTAAAGAGTCCTCTCCTGCTGATGTTCAGGTGTATATCAGTATGTAGTGTCTCTACTTTAAAGAGTCCTCTCCTGCTGATGTTCAGGTGTATATCAGTATGTAGTGTCTCTACTTTAAAGAGTCCTCTCCTGCTGATGTTCAGGTGTATATCAGTATGTAGTGTCTCTACTTTAAAGAGTCCTCTCCTGCTGATGTTCAGGTGTATATCAGTATGTAGTGTCTCTACTTTAAAGAGTCCTCTCCTGCTGATGCTCAGGTGTATATCAGTATGTCGTGTCTCTACTTTAAAGAGTCCTCTCCTGCTGATGTTCAGGTGTATATCAGTATGTAGTTTCTCTACTTTAAAGAGTCCTCTCCTGCTGATGTTCAGGTGCATATCAGTATGTAGTGTCTCTACTTTAAAGAGTCCTCTCCTGCTGATGTTCAGGTGCATATCAGTATGTAGTGTCTCTACTTTAAAGAGTCCTCTCCTGCTGATGCTCAGGTGTATATCAGTATGTCGTGTCTCTACTTTAAAGAGTCCTCTCCTGCTGATGCTCAGGTGTATATCAGTATGAAGTGTCTCTACTTTAAAGAGTCCTCTCCTGCTGATGTTCAGGTGTATATCAGTAGTGTATCTACTTTAAAGAGTCCTCTCCTGCTGATGTTCAGGTGTATTTCAGTATGTAGTGTCTGTACTTTAAAGAGTCCTCTCCTGCTGATGTTCAGGTGTATATCAGTATGTAGTGTCTCTACTTTAAAGAGTCCTCTCCTGCTGATGCTCAGGTGTATATCAGTATGTCGTGTCTCTACTTTAAAGAGTCCTCTCCTGCTGATGTTCAGGTGTATATCAGTATTTAGTGTCTCTACTTTAAAGAGTCCTCTCTTGCTGATGTTCAGGTGTATATCAGTATGTAGTGTCTCTACTTTAAAGAGTCCTCTCCTGCTGATGTTCAGGTGCATATCAGTATGTAGTGTCTCTACTTTAAAGAGTCCTCTCCTGCTGATGTTCAGGTGCATATCAGTATGTAGTGTCTCTACTTTAAAGAGTCCTCTCCTGCTGATGCTCAGGTGTATATCAGTATGTCGTGTCTCTACTTTAAAGAGTCCTCTCCTGCTGATGCTCAGGTGTATATCAGTATGAAGTGTCTCTACTTTAAAGAGTCCTCTCCTGCTGATGTTCAGGTGTATATCAGTAGTGTATCTACTTTAAAGAGTCCTCTCCTGCTGATGTTCAGGTGTATTTCAGTATGTAGTGTCTGTACTTTAAAGAGTCCTCTCCTGCTGATGTTCAGGTGTATATCAGTATGTAGTGTCTCTACTTTAAAGAGTCCTCTCCTGCTGATGTTCAGGTGTATATCACTATGTAGTGTCTCTACTTTAAAGAGTCCTCTCCTGCTGCTGTTCAGGTGTATATCAGTATGTAGTGTCTCCACTTTAAAGAGTCCTCTCCTGCTGGTGTTCAGGTGTATATCAGTATGTAGTGTCTCTACTTTAAAGAGTCCTCTCCTGCTGATGTTCAGGTGTATATCAGTATGTAGTGTCTCTACTTTAAAGAGTCCTCTCCTGCTGATGTTCAGGTGTATATCAGTATGTAGTGTCTCTACTTTAAAGAGTCCTCTGCTGCTGATGTTCAGGTGTATATCAGTATGTAGTGTCTCTACTTTAAAGAGTCCTCTGCTGCTGATGTTCAGGTGTATATCAGTATGTAGTGACTCTACTTTAAAGAGTCCTCTCCTGCTGATGTTCAAGTGTATATCAGTAAGTAGTGTCTCTACTTTAAAGAGTCCTCTCCTGCTGATGTTCAGGTGTATATCAGTATGTAGTGTCTCTACTTTAAAGAGTCCTCTCCTGCTGATGTTCAGGTGTATATCAGTATGTAGTTTCTCTACTTTAAAGAGTCCTCATACTGCCTGTGCTGCAGCACCTCTTTTCACCCTCTGTCTGAAACCAGAGCCCAGATTGCTCTGATTGGTTAGCTGGCCGGCTCTGTTGTGATTGGTCGACTGCTTAGAGATGTCCCGCCCCTTAGCCTCTCACGTACAATGTGTTGGAGCGCTAGCCAATAGAAGTGCCACTGTGAGACATGGAAAAGTGTCACAGTGTCGACTGATGAAACCCAATTAATCAGCAAAGTGTAAATGTGGCTAGCTTACAGCTCAATGTTCCCACCTTCCATGCTTCCGAGATGTCAATAAGTGTGTAACTGTAGAAAAGTATTCACCCTGTGAAGCGTGTAGGAAATAGGAAGTGTTCTTTTAAGCAAACAGCATCCCTGGATAATTGAGACAAATCTGCCTGATCTTTAAAGTTACAAATCATTTGTTGTATTTTTTGTTCCTGCAGTTTCTCCCATGACCCAGCTTCCCCAGAAGTGTCACCTTATCATATTAAAAAAAAGAGTGCGTGTTAAACTTGGTATTCAAAGGAAGAATTATTAAGTGTTTTCACGGATCATGCTCCTTCAAATCTCTCTCCTGCCCTTTTCATTCGGCGAGGATAATGTGGTCTTTGGTGGAAAATGTCAGCGCAGCGCCCTGCTGAGGGTTCCTTCATCTCTCGTCCAAATCCAGTTTTAAAAGGCCTCTTTTATTATTACCGCTGCTGTTGAATCCCAAATTGTGTTAAGACAGTCCAACCTTTCCATAAACACTTACCGGAGGGTCAATTTTCACATGTTTTTATTTGATTACATGCAGTTTATCAGAACACTTTGATTTAGTCAGCTTAAGCATAATTAAGTTACCTTAGCAATGTTTTGATATGCTAGAAACAGTGGTAGGAAAAATGTACATTTCATTCATATTTCTTATTCATGTTTTGAAGAGATTTGTTTTTGTGAAGTTTCCTTGGAGGAAAAATGATTCAGAGGTAAAAAGAAAACGGGCTGGCCAGCTGCGCTAATCTAACCAGTTTCAGTATTAAAGGAGTCTGAATAAAAAACTAAATGAAATCCATTTGCGTCCCTGCAGGTGGGGAAGCAGTAAATACACGAGTGTGGCTTTGAGTGTGTGTGAAGCAGTAGTCATTTCGGAGTAGTATTTCTACCTGTTTTGGGAGAAAATACAGCTTTTCTGCCAGTTCAAGCCAATTAACTCAAAATGCAGTTCCACACATTAACCCTCTCCTCCGTTTACCCGCCTCTTGGTGAAGTCGTAATACATCAGTGTGGTTTCGAGTGTGTGCAGAGTTTTTGTAATTTCGAGAGCTGTACTCACGGAGTAGTATTTCTTGATGTGGCGCCGGATGTCGAGCAGCAGTTTGTTGCAGATGTTGACGGCCTGGTCGATGGGACGTTCCCCACAGGGCAGGTGGCAGCAGCGCAGCAAACTGGGCTCACACTTCAACCCCTGAAGCACAGACAAAGTGAGTTAATTAACTGATGCTTAGAACAAGGGCTGTGCGATTATAAAAATCACGATTATCTTTGTCGATAATTGATATCACGATTATTAAATACGATTATTCATTGACTTTGAAAACATCCATTTATTGAACTTTAAAACAAATACAAATAATAATTTGAACAGTATCTTTTTAACTGTTGATCACCCTGAACGTATAATTCAGCTGAAAAACCAATACAAAAATAAATGATACATTTATATTCACATTTAAATAAATAATATCAAAAATAATAAATACCAATAAACAAGATCAACAAATATTTTGGAGCGCACTTCAACAAGCTACTAAACATATGTAAATATGATTAATACAAATAAATTAGTCTAACATAAATTAGATCAAATATGTTGCAGTGCACGGTCACAACCAAGCAAAGCAAAATAATTGTTTTTTTAGATTACCGTACTTTTCGGACTATAAACCGCGACTTTTCCCCCCCATTTTTTTTGTACAGCTAATGGCCACTAGGGAACCTCCTTAATCTATGGATTTTACAGGTACAATTAACCACCTTTAACGCTATGGGCTCTATGACCGGTCCGCGCCCGCCACCTCTAACCGGCGGCTCCAGCAGGAAAAGCTGGAGGCCGGAAAAGAGCGAGACAGGTAGCGCGCCAAAGTAAAAGTGGAACCGAGAGACAGAACGAGAGCAAGACAGACGGACAATTTAGCTGCTGCGGTTTATATGCAGGTGCGCGTTATAGTCCGAAAAGTACGGTATGTTGTTTTCGTAATTGTGGCAGGCCAAAATCATAATTGCGATTCCAATTTCGATTAATTGCACAGCCCTACTTCGAACAACTCTTTGCAAACACAATCCTACTCACTGTAGTGCTACATGTCCCCTGTTACGGTCATTTTGTACTTTCTGAAACCTTTCCTTTGAATATTTTATGAATTGTAAGGTGCCCTTGGGTGCTCTGAAAGTCGCCTCTCAATAGAATGAATTATTATTATTATAGTTTGAGTATCTTGAACATCAAAAAAGGTGGATTTTTTCTTCGCCAAATGAAAGCCAACCTGTCTCGGCGGCACCTACGTCATTACACATAACACAACAGAAATAAATACGATTTAAAAATAAGTTGAAATAGAAATGAATGATACAAAAATAGAATTATAAAACGGACAAGTCAAATCAAGCAATCTGATTGGTTCTTAGCCATGATATAATGAGCGTATATCACGGGTAGAATTGTAGTCAGTCAGTATCCCTCCACGTCTGAGGAAAAAGCTACGACCGTTACATTACGTCCGTTACGAAACTAACTAACTAACAAAGCTTAAGATGGAAACATTTAAGGTTAACTTCGACCTCCGGGGGGGTCGTACTATGGAGGAGTGGATTGAGCAGGGCCTATCTCCAGAAAGCATCTAAACGACGACATGCAGAGCTACGTGAAGAGCAGGCAGACCAACTGGAAAAGTAGCACCATTCAAAAGCTTTCTGATGCGGGTCTTGACACAAAGCAGAGAAATGATGACCGTTAGTGGCCACAGGTGCGAAAGCTCTCTCCAGAGCTGCTGGAAGCCCAATCTCTGGGACCGGAGAAAGTGGAGCAATATTCTCGCCACGCCAAGCAACAGCCAGAACAACCTCAACCTATACAAGTAACCTCGTAAGCATTCTACTGATGCTGGACAGTTTTTCAGTGGCTGCACAATAAACGGCAACATACAAATTAATGTAAATTAATAGCCAAATAATGGATCAACGCTCTGTCTAAATATAATATAACGTTTTTTTTTTAATAAAAGTTTAAATTAAATTGTTACAAATAAATAATAATATTTATATATATATATTTTTTTTACTATTTAATTTTATAAAATATATTTTTTTAATCATATTTCTATTTGAGTATCATTAATTTAATATAATAATGATTAATAAATAATTAATTTAATAATTTTGTAATAAAAAGTGTTCATTCTTATCAACTGAGGCTTACAGTCGTTTGTCTTTTTTAAAGCAAATATAGCTTTCTTGCTGTTCCGAGTATCTTTATAATGTATTGCACATATTCTAAGTTGTTTTGGATAAAAGTGTCAGCTCAATTAAACGTATTGTAATGTTACGTATATCTAGGTTTCTGAACGCGGGGAAACCTGCGATACACTCCTTTTCCATCACCAGTAGTCGAGCAGGCGTTTCTCTTTTTAAAAAGAGATGTCAAACTAAAACTGTTCTCAGGTGAAATTGCCTTTGTAGAAAACATGTGGGGCTTTTACCTTTCGATTGTCACATGATGGAGTTAGTTATAAAGGCTTTTAGAGAAAAGCATTTACTACAATCTCAATCCAACGACTACAATGTGACTCAGGGCAGAGTTAATACATGTAGCATCCGGTGCATTAATATGTGTGCGCACAGGGACTGATCCAAGCCGTTCCCCAACATAACAACCACAGGCCATTCCCTTTACACCTAAACAAAGCACATGTCACAGAAGTGGAAAGTGTAAAAGGTTCACAGCACCCCTGAGTGCAGGACATTTTAACATTATTGTAGCCTGAAGAGAAGGAGGTCAGCATAACCTTAATAACACTCAATTGACAGCACGGTGTACAGCTAATGCAATGAACGAAGAAGTCACGGAACAAAACAATTACACTAAATATAAAAGCTTTAAAACATTTAGATGATGCATTGACGGCAGCAAGAAAAGCTTTCTGCAGGAAGTCAATGACTCACAGGTATGCCCACGCCACACGGGCCAACAACGGGTATGACCACCATAGTTGTTAATTAACATGCATATTAGCAGTATATTGGCTTATTAATGCCTTATTCTGCATGACCATATTCTACAAGTAATGAACCATTAGTTGAGAGTGTTTCCTCAATAACCCTCTAATTAGTGCTGATTTATTGCAAGTAAGGAAGTTGTTGTACATGAGTTTTGGTCTTAATATGCTCTGCTTAATATGGGTCCAATAAGGCAGTAGTACCACACGAATAGTCATTATTAACACTTAACAAATATGATCTATTCTTATGTAACAAGAAATTAAACTATAAGTGTTAATACCTCAAAGTTAGGTATTTATATCTAAGAATATGTTTTGGGGTATTGACAGTTTGGCTACCAAGGTGATATTGAACTGTATGTTTCATATTTGCACATTTATATTTTTGTAAAATGTGTACTGAAGGTTGGACAGGAAACCGGGTACAGGAAGTCGGAGAAAGTGAACTGAATAGCATGGCCGTAGACTGCTACTAATTTCCCCTATGCAACCTGAAGAGTAAAAGGGTCAAGTCCGTCAGAAAGCAATGACTGTAAGTGTAAGCCTTACACTGTAAGGATTAGTAACATGTATTGTGTTTATGTGATGACATTTGGAGATGTTAAAACACAATGAGAAAATGCGTTAGCCACACGGCTAGCGTTAGCATACATGCTAGCGTTAGCCATATGGCTCTGGCGTTAGCCATACGGCTAGCGTTAGCCATATGGCTCTGGCGTTAGCCATACGGCTCTGGCGTTAGCCATACGGCTAGCGTTAGCTATATTTGCCTTGTTTACGATCCTATGTGTTAATCTGTATGTTACACTTGCATGGATGAGATCATTAAGTGCCTTGTAACAAATAAGTCAATAAAGGAGGGGGAGCATGGCTGCTCATTCCCTGGCTCTCAAAAGAGTGTGGCTGGCTGTTTAATCTCTGTTCACACTGAGACAGTACAACACAGAGAGAACAGTACACCTAGTGTGTAAGTACATACAAGCAGGTCCCACAGTATGATCACAAATACATAAACTCTGTTAAAAATCAGTTTTTATTAAAAAGTACAGGCTGCATGTGTTCTCAGCCTTGGAGAAACTTGACATGTTTTGTTATGTGTCTGAACCTCCCTTTAGTGGTTCATTAATAAAACAGATATTACAACGTGTGCCTACTTTGTTCATGTGCTGTTGAGGTTAATTTCAGTAGCTTTGTGCTATACTGTATTTACAAAGTGTGAAGAGGAGGCCACTTTAGAATAGGGAACCTGTTCAGGTCAATTAGAGTCAAACTACTAGCGTATTGGTTATGAACAAGACTTCACTTTAAAATAGGGAACATGTTCTTAGATATAAATACCTAATTTTGAGTTATTTAGACACAATCAACACTTAAAGTGTCATGTCTTGTTACATAAGAATAGATCATATGTGTGTTATTATGGGAGAATGACTATTCTTGTGGTACTACTGCCTTAGGCCTATATTGAGCAGCGCATAATAAGACCAAAACTCATGGACAACAACTTCCTCACGTGCAATAAACCAGCACTAATTAGAGGGTTATTGAGGAAACTCTCAACTAATGGCTTATTACTTGTAGAATAAGGTCATGTAGAATAAGGCATTAATAAGTGTTTTATAATGACTAATAAAGAGCCAATATACTGCTAATATGAATGTTAATTAACAACTAGTTGATGGAGAATGTGTGTACCTTAATATAAAGTGTTACCCAGATTTTCTGCCAGTTTAACCCAATCAACTCCTCTTCCTCACTTTACCCTCCTCTTCCTCTCCTTCATGTGTTTTTATTCCTTCCCGTTTGTTCTGGATGAAAGCAGCCTCCCCCCTTCTCCTCCCTCCCACTCTCATTCCAAGCTTCATAACAGGAATCTCCCCTTCCAAACAAATCATATCGACCAAAATTAAAAAGACTCCCCGGTTAAATTATTGCTTCACAGTTTTTAATAAAAACACTCAAGGATGACGTGTGAAGCTTCTGATCAAAGTTTAAATATTTATAAACCAAGGATCGTATCTTTTAACACTCCTTCAAGTATTTTTCAACAACCCAAACAAAAAGCCCTCGAGAAAACTGTTTAATAAACATCTGTGTCTCGCCCTGACTGTCTCTTCTCTGTCAGAAAATAGAAAGAAAGCTTTTGCGGTTGCTCAAGGTTCAAGGTGTCCGTCTAAATCCCAAATACATTCACCTCAATATAACGTAAAACAGAGAAAAGCAAGAAAATCTCCACATTTGAGGATGAAAACAGCATTTTCTGACATTTTTGGAAGAAAGATGACATCTTCAACAATATCAAAAAGCAGATACTTTTTACATTTCCGCTGTTTTTTATACTTCTTTATGTGCAGAATTATTTCTTTGACTTCAACTGAATCTGCTACAGCCAATTCTGCTGAAGTGCACTTTAAATATCTTCCTCAAAGACTTTAAAAACTATTTTAACAACATGTATACCGTCGACCCTGACTGTTTTCTTTCCTGTCTTTGCTTTATTAAAACTGAACCGAGGGAAATCCCTGCAGTTTATCCAGATTTTCTCCCCGTTTCTTAATCTTTCCGCCCTCCCTCCACCATCAAACATGTTCTCCCCCTCTGTCTGTCCTCCATCATCCGTCACGCCTCCTCCGAACATCTCTGGCTCCGATTCAGCGCCGGAGTCAAGGCCCAACTGTCCTCCCTCTCCCTGAGCTGTTAGACCATGCTCACCACCCTAATTAACTTACCGTCTTATCACTTTCTGTGCGTGCGTGTGTGTGTGTGTGTGTGTGTGTGTGTGTGTGTGTGTGTGTGTGTGTGTGTGTGTGTGTACACCGGCCTCTGACACATGCTGGAAAATCAAACCAGTAATCAGACAGATGTTGGTTGGTTGAGAGGGATTCCAACACACATTTAAAAACGTAACACAAAAAGTAAGGCAATTTGTGTTTAGTAGATCATTTCTATGTTGTAACAATGCTTTTTGGCAATACATCTTATACCGTTGGAAAGCCTGTTTTCTTACCTTTCCAATGGTATCACATTTGTGAGGAAGAAGCTTTTGTGGGATGAACAGCAGAGCTGAGTATATGGGGTGCGCCCATGAAAAATATTGCCAAAAAGCATTGTTACAACATAGAAATCCTCTACCAAACACAAATTGCCTTACGTTTATATTCTACTGTTAAAGTATTAGACCCCATTTACACGCATACGAAACGCAAACGAACACGATCAAAAAAGTCTTCCGTTCACACGAGACCGCTCGGGAGCGCTGGAGACGCTGTAGTACATATGCCGGGCCTGTAAGTGGCGCTGTACTTCCGCCACAAAATACACCAAAAGCAGCGAAGAAGACCCCCGAGCATGGTTGCCATGGTTGCCCTTCTGGTTATTCTCCGCGCTGGATTTAGCAACATGTAGTTCATATAGTTCTCCCAGAGCGTTCCGTCCGCAGATCTATCCACCTCGGGATCCGTTATCGTTTGCGGGGTCCGTTTCCGCGGTTCCGTTACGGCCTCGTGTGAACGAACGGGCTATACGAAAGAGAAAAGTAGCGGATACAACCGTTTGCGTTCCCGTGTAAACAGCACCTTGGGAGAAAGTACGTGTTTAAGGGCTGCAACAACTTGTTTTAAATATCAATTAATATCTGGATTATGGTGTAAAATACAGAAAATTGTAAACGATCGACATCCCAGTTTTGTAAAGTCCAAGAGATGAAATGTCTTGTTCACTTTAATACAATGTAAAACCGAGAAGAGCAGGAAATCGTCTAAAACACAATTTAAAGATCTTTTTGAAAGACGATTAACCTCAATTGGAAAAGTGATTATTTCTGTTTATCAACTTAATGCAGCTCTCGTTTCTTTCGATATTTTGAAATGTGCAAAAACATTAGATTAAGTCAAACTAAATTGGATAGTTTTTTGTTATGTTTCCTGTGTGTGTGTGTGTGTGTGCGTGTGCGTGCATATGCGTGTGTGTCTCACTTGAAACATACCAGTGGATCTGCTACAGTGTGTCATGATATGAGTGTGTGTTTATAATACTCCTTTTTTATTTTAATGCAAGTTCTCCCCGCCTTCAGAGGACCGAGCGTTGTCAGTTTTATTAGTGTCTCTCAGACGAGGAAAAGCTGTGTGCCCTGCTCCTCATTAGACGCTGATAACACACACAACCTTGGCCTGACAAATGGTAGGAGATCTGTGTGTGTGTGTGTGTGTGTGTGTGTGTGTGTGTGTGTGTGTGTGTGTGTGTGTGTGTGTGTGTGTGTGTGTGTGTGTGTGTGTGTGTGTGTGTGTGTGTGTCAGGGGTTAAGGAAAGGCTTTTCAAGTTGTGGAGTCCAAACTATGCCAATGAAAACAGAGTCGGCGTTGGAGCCAGGCAGCTGTCTAAAAATACAGACGCAGACACAATATGGAGGATGACTGCAGCGAGAGTCCTTCACAGAAAGAAACTCAAACGCCTCTTCGTGCTCGAGTCACTACCAAGAATTCATTTAAACAGTTAAACACATCAATGGTGATTAAAGCAATCTTCTCTTTGTCATGTCTGTCTTTATTTGAATCTCTCTGTTGTGTGTGCATCTCCACAACTCCTTCTGCTGCTGCCTAAGATATAGCTTGATCATTGTTAGCTATTCTCTATTCAGTCCTAGTCATGTCATAAATGTCCCTATTAGTTTCCCTTTATTGTATTTGATCAGCTGTTTTAGTTGACTGAACATCTGGGCATTTTAGGCTTATTGTTAAAGAAAAACCCCTCACTATTTTAGCTTCTGTCAATGAAAGGTGGTTTACTCATTAGGTTTACATGTATTATTTCAGCCAAAATATTGTATAATTTCCAAGGTTTGTTGTTGAAAGACAGATTTAGATTTATTGTCTTTTTTCATCCAGAATATTGCATGCTAATATGGCCACAGCTAGTGTTTATATAATAAATAATAAAGCCAGTGGCAACTTGTAATTTTTTCGTTGTTGATGAAGATATTTAGTCTTATTTGATAAAATGAACACTGGTTGCATTGGTTTCGTATGAACTCAGTTGCCAGTTCATCAGGTACAGCGAGCTAAAGCTAAGTCTAATACAAGCATTACATCCTCCCTGCACTTTGTGGTTAACACAGTACGATGTTGCAGATAAAAGTATTTCCACCATAAGGCCCCTTGTGACTATGCGTATACAGAAAATATAATATATAATGAAGTTAAGTGGAAGAATACAGTTTTCCTAATGTTTGAGGATAAATATAAGTGTTCAAATCTTTTAGTAAGCGGACATAGTAGCGTAGGTTACGTTTATTGTCTTTGTTCATCTATATTGCTTATAAAATAAATAATAAAACCATGAAAAAGCCAGTAGAGACTCTTTGTTTAGTCATAATCAGAAACACATTAAATTTAAAAAATGTGTTGATGAAGATATTTAGTCTTTGTTTTATTTTAACATACACTGAACAAAAATATAAACGCAACACTTTTGTTTTTGCTCCCATTTTTCATGAGATGAACTCAAAGATCTAAAACATTTTCTATAAACACAAAATAACCATTTCTCTCAAATATTGTTCACAAATCTGAAAGAATGTGTGATCGTGAGCACTTCTCCTTTGCCGAGATAATCCATCCCACCTCACAGGTGTGGCATATCAAGATGCTGATTAGACAGCATCATTATTGCACAGGTGTGCCTTAGGCTGGCCACAATAAAAGGCCACTCTGAAACGTGCAGTTTTGCTTTATTGGGGGTGTCCGAAAACCAGTCAGTATCTGGTGTGAGGGGTAGGGGTAGGGTAATGTTGTGAATCGAGTGGCCCATGGTGGTGGTGGGGTTATGGTATGGGCAGGCGTATGTAATGGACGACGAACACAGGCCACTCGATTCACAACATTACCCTACCCCTACCCCTACCCCTCACACCAGATACTGACTGGTTTTCGGACCCCCCCAGACCCCCCCGATAAAGCAAAACTGCAGGTTTCAGAGTGGCCTTTTATTGTGGCCAGCCTAAGGCACACCTGTGCAATAATCATGCTGTCCAATCAGCATCTTGATATGCCACACCTGTGAGGTGGGATGGATTATCTCGGCAAAGGAGAAGTGCTCACTATCACACATTCTTTCAGATTTGTGAACAATATTTGAGAGAAATGGTTATTTTGTGTTTATAGAAAATGTTTTAGATCTTTGAGTTCATCTCATGAAAAATGGGAGCAAAAACAAAAGTGTTGTGTTTATATTTTTGTTCAGTGTAGGTTTCATATGAACTCAGTTATCAGTTCATCAGGTACAGCGAGCTAAAACTAAGTCTAATACATCCTCCCTGCACTTTGTGGTTAACACAGTATGAAGTTGTAGATAAAAGTATTTCCAGCAGAAGGCCCCTTGTGGTTAAGCGAATACAGTAAGTATAAATTGAAGGATATCTGAAAAATACAGTTTTCCTAAAGTTTGTGGTTAAATATTCAAATCTTTTAGTAAGCGGACATAGTAGCATAGCCATAGGTAGGGCTGCTCAATTAATCGCAATTACGATTTTGGCTTGCAACGATTATGAAAACATAATTGAAATACAATTATTATTTGTTGTATTGGTTTTTCAGTTGAATTATACTTAAAGTTCAGGGTAATCATCATTTTTCAATAAATGGATGTTTTCAAACTAAATGGATAATCGTTTTTAATAATCGTGATATCAATTATTGACCCAAATAATCGCGATTATGATTCTTGCCATAATCGAGCAGCCCTAGGTTACTACATTTATTGTCTTTTTTAATCTATAATATTGCTTAGTGTTTATATAATGAATAATAAAACCATAAGCCAGTAGAGACTCTTTGTTTAGTCATAATCAGAAACGCATTGAATTAGATATTTAGTCTTAGTCTAGCAGATAAAAGTATTTCACCAGAAGGCACCTTGTGGCGATGATAACACAGAACATATAAATTGAAGGACAGCTGAAAAAGAAAGTTCCTAAAGTTTGAGTATAAGGAATTGACTGTTATTTTGTATATATTGATTGTTGTGCTTTTATTTAGGTCTTAATGTGTGCATATGTATAAATGTGTCTTTTGATTGTGTATATATATATATATATATATATATATATATATATATATATATATATATATATATATATATATATATATATATATATATATATATATATATATATATATATATATATATATAGGTATAATTACATTTGCATACATATAATTTAGGGCTGTCAAACGATTACAATTTTAAATCAGATTAATCACAGCTTAAAAATTAATTAATCATGATTAATCACCATTCGAACTATGTCCAAAATATGCCATTTCTTTATGTATATTGTTGGGAATGGAAAGATAAATGAAAGAAGGCGGATATATCCATTTAACATACAGTATCTATGTTTATTATAACATTTTTCTGCATGTAAAAATGAAAGACAACCCACACACCTATCAATCATCAAACCGTGGGGTCTTAATTCATTACGTGTTGATTTCTATCAACGGGGGAGTACTTCAGGAAAGTCGACAGGGGGGGGGGGGGTCGGTACGCAAATGCGCTTTGTGACACAAGTGACGGTACGCATTTCAGATTACGCACATAACCTGCGTACCAGTTATGTGCACCCCTGTACTACAGCACGAGTATTCTCCGTCGGGACTTCCTGCAACAACACCACGCCGTTATCAAAGATGTTCTATTGAGAAGACGATCACTACGTGACAAAAGTTTTCAAAACCGTGGCGACTGAAATCAATCTTACTAACTGCTGTCTGTGCAATTTACTCCGCGCGAGTTGGCAGACTTTATTGCTTACTTACTTGCTTACTTTAACATCATTTTTCATGGTGGGGCTAAGCCATTTCTTGGTATGGGTGTAGCCTACCCCAGCCATACCCTGGCGCTGCCACTGGTGGCACGTATGGGGCGGGCCATTCTGCACATGCGTTAAATGTGTTAAATATTTTAACGCAATTAATTCAAAAAATTAATTACCGCCGTTAACGCGATAATTTTGACAGCACTAATATAATTATATATGGGATTGTGGGAAACGGTATTTCGATCTCTCCGCCTGTACACAAACTGAAAGATTGACTTTGATAACTATAAGTGTTCAAATGTCTGTATAAGCGGACATAGCAGCGTAGCAGTGAGGGTGGACTGTGATGGCTGACTCTCACTCACCGCCCCTTCGAAGACGCAGGTGTAGATGTTGTCGGTGCTGCACTGAGGACAGGTGAAGGTGAAACTCTCGCAGTCTTTGAATCGCTCCTCGTCCGTCAGCTGCACCGGAGCTCCCAGCATGCCGTCTGTTTCCTCCTCCCTCTGGAACTGCTGGTGCGCGCGAAACTGACCGGGGTCCAGACCTGGTGTCGAAAAACAAGAGGGTTCTGGTTTAAAAACTCCCTCTCGTTTCATCCTGTTGCATTTATATTCAATCTAATATTTAATATTCCATTCCTCACATACTTGTGCATATATAATATCCTGCTTTATGTGTTGTTACTGTACATGTATATTTTCTACTTTTTTTGTTACTGTATTATATCATTATAGTGGAATAAAGTAGTCTTAATATGACAATAATAATGTGTATTGCAATTTGTTCTGGGCCAATAATGCTATTTATACAAATTCCTATATATTTTATTATTTATTTTATTCATAATTTACCCTTTTTTTAAAATGCCATTTAATTTCAATTGAGATGTTTACATTGTTGTTGAATGTTTATCTCTTTAAATTTGTGTTGTGCAATGCCATGTCCTTCTATGCTGCTGAATAGGTGGAATGCTGTTTGATACTGTTGGTCCTCGTAAATGTCGATAGGTAAGTGAATGTAGCCCTGGAAATACGATGTTCTTTATTGTTTTATGTTCATGTGTACTTGCTGCAGGTCTTGAAAATAGATCAATGATCTCAATGGGACCTACCTGGTTAAATAAAGGCTTGAAATTAAATGAAAATCGTAATCTACGATAATTAGAGGAGTTGCTGGGACAGAGCAGACAAAATACTTTGGAAGTTTTCCATCAGTCAACACTGAAACATCTACTTTGTACCTTTACGAGTCTGTTGTGATATTAGTTGTGACAGCTTTTCTATGTTTGGCTGCCTCAGCTGTCAACGGGCTATAAAACGGGAATTTTGACTAATGCTAATGCATACATAAAGAGAGATTAGGACCATCACTCAGAGTAAGCCGTGCCCCACAAATACTTCAGGGCCAGTGTTTATTTTTAAAAAGGTCTGCAGGTAGGTCGGCACAATGATGACGTTACACTTATCCTATGAAATATGGACGTGACCGCCATCATTTTTAGTTGACCTCCATATCGTTGTGTTAACATCAAGCCCCCAGGAAGTGCGCCGGACTCTGATGAAAATATTCGTTGTGTCCAAACGGCAGTACTACAATTTCCGTATCAGTCCGTGACGTCACCCGACCCAGAAAGACTTTTCCCCATTGACTAACATTGGGAGAGACGTCTGTAAATCAACTAAATAAACTACCCAGTATGAACTCTAGTATAGCCCTTATTATCTATAATAATAACTCTAACCCTATTAATCATTCGGTCCTTAAAATAGTAAAATGCACTAAAAGCCGAATCTAGATTTATTTTCTGTCTCCATTCATTCTGCTGAGCAGAGTGGGAGCTCGGGGGGGGCGGGGCTTAAGGGGCGCATGCTCTGTGAGCGCACATACGGGTGCTTCTGCTTGAGCAGGTCTCATAGGAAAAGCCGAGACGCTGCCTCCCGCGCTGTATCCAGTTCTTATTATACATCCATGGGTGTTCTTCAGTACAGTTTTTACCAACATGTTACCCAACATGATGCAGGAAAAACAGCAAGGCTTTGTTGACAGAGCGAGAAAACACTTTAGTTTTATTTGTGTATTTTCCTCTTTTGTTTTAGACATTTTTATTTTTAGATGTTTTATTTTTCATACTCCACTGTCTAAATATTCTTGAGAAATAAAAGCTACTGCCCTTTGAAAGACTCACAGGTATTATATCATTATAACAGTGGAATAACGTGGTCTTAATATGACAATAATAATGTTTATTGCAATTATTTCTGGGTCAATAATGCTATTTATAAAGACATGCCTGTATCCGAATTAACCCATTAAGAACATTGAACCTACTACATTTGAATTAAACTCTTTGATCAAACATTTGACTTTTTTTTAACTAATTTCTGTAATAAAATAATTTAACACGAGAGAGACATAGGGTTGCCTCCTCTCAAAGAATCCATTTACCACTCAAATAATTTGAAGCGAATATTTCACACATTTTTTAAACACTTTTCTGTAATTTATTTCTCTATTTGAAAAGACACAAGTTTCATGGTCATATTTCAACTAAGTATTTCAATGTATACAATATAAATAAATGTAGGGGGAAGAACAAAAAGTTTAATACAAGCTATATGTTCACAATTCCAGCATGGCTGAAACAATAAGCTACCTTAAATAATAAAAAGATAAATAATTAAAAATACATATATAGTAAAAATCTAACATGATTGGTGGTTTACCGTTTCGATCCTTTCCTGCTGTTTCACATATATGTTAATTGCTATTCTACAAACTGCTTGACTTGTAGTCATTCTTCCCAAGTCATAATTGAGTGACATCGGCCCTCCCTCTCAATAAAACGAAAGTCTCCTAAAGTAGAGGGTCTCTCACCGAGCCACGTGGCGATGAGCACTTATTTAGATGTCAGTCATAGATCAGCAAAATGACAAAACAAACATGTAGTTTATAGTAGGGATGGGAATTTGAAAGCAAATGTATATTTGAATATTCGACCCCCCAAAAAACGATTAACCGAAATGTACATATCCTATAACATTTTTTTAAAAAGTGGGAAAAACCTTTACAAAAAAAAGAAAACAATTATTTTGAAAAATAAATACATGTTCAAATAAGTAAGTATAGAAAGAAACCAAGTCGAATTTGTCAAATGTATTGAACTGGTGATCACAGTTTGAACAGTTGACAGCTATAGGCCAACAGCTTTCATGCTTAAAACATAGCTTTTTTAAATGAAAGAGGGATCGTACAAGAACAACATAACGGGTTAGGGCAGGGGTCTGCAACCTTTTGGACCAAAAGAGCCATTTTGCCAAAACATTTTTTTGTCTGGAGCCGCAAAACATATTTCATCGTTTTGTATTGTTATATCAGACATTTATTAGACTATTTATTACATGATATAAAACTGTTCACCTCTAATAAGAAACAAAGAACTCTTATAAGGAGAATTAAAAATAATACACAGGCCTACTTTAAAATAAATTAAACACAGCACTTGGGGAGTCCTCTGCACATTTGAAGGGGAATAAATATTATTAAAATGGGCCCACTTTGAAATAAATAAAACACATAGCTGCACCCTCAAAAGAGTTAAAGGTAGGGAGGTAAGAATGGAGACACCAGCTTGAGTGCGCTAGAATTTGAAAATACACAACCGGAAAAAATATGCCTCTTCCTTCAGACTTCCTCACAGAGCCCCTCCTCCAACACACACGAACGCGCACATGACCAATGAGGGCACGAGATCAGTCTGTGCCCAGATGGAAGGCTGACAGGCAGGTAGGCCATCCAGTTAGTTTAGCCGGGCCGAGGCAGATGATTGGTCGTGCTTTTTACAGCGCGACGGCTTCCACAGATTAATTTTTGTATGTATTTATTGTCAAAGCATTTAATATTCATTGCCATCGGGACGTTAAGAGCATTCCATGGAATATAACAACAAGTGTTTTATGAAATAAATTACATTACATTACATCGTTTGCTGTGAAAGCAGACAACTCTGTCCACGCAGAATTAAATCCTGTGTTCCTCTGGTACTTTTCTTTGATGTATCCATAGTTCGCTCATCGAGCCGGGGGTCAGGTTATTCGCCTCCAAGAAAAGGCGCTGGCGCGGGACCGGAGCAGGATGTGACGCATATTTTAGTTGATCTAATTAAAACCGTTTTGTTTTTTATTTATGTGTCACAGTATCACCTCAAAATACAAGATACGAAACATTTTCAACCGTGCAACAAAATATAAATAGTCCTACAAATACTTTTATTTCCTTCTTATTTTTGTCCAAGCTCAAGGGAGCCAGAGCAGAGGGCTTAAAGGGCCGACCCCTGGGTCAGGGTAACGTAACCCTATCACAGCAGAGATCAACAACCTATAACAGGGCCTATAACAGAATGCAGCTATTCAATACTCATTCTTGTTTCAGAATATGAGCATGTCTACTCGGGGGAGCGGAGTGCGGAGACGATTCACAATCAGGCCAGCTGTAGAGAAGACCCTCTCAGCTGGAATGTGGGCATAAACATATCCTAATGCATACCGTGTACCAGTAAAGCAATCATCATGGAAGAGTAAACAACTGAGAACAAAACTAACATTTCAGCATTTTTACATGATCTGTGTTTCTTGACATGTACGTAAGAACTGGAATGGGTCAGGCAGTCAACCAAGAACGTCTAAGGAAAATATACATATAATAACAATAGTATTATAGTGTATTGAGTGTATGTATAGTGTATATAATGCAACATCCAGAATGGCACACATGCTTTATATAGAGTGCTTCTTCGTTATTGTATGCCGTGCGTTAATAATACAAAATAAATACAATATTCAAAGCAAATTGAAATTCCGAAAGTTGCATAATTAGCTTTTTGGAAAGTTCTCTTTGTCCCAAATATCTCCTGACTTTAGGCACATCAGTTTGATCCTCGTGTTTGTAACTCTATAAAACTAAAGTCGAGGGTATCTCACCGAGCCAGGTGGCGATGAGCACGCCGTCGATGCCCTCGATGGGGTCGCAGATGCGGGACACCACGGGGTGAACCTGCTGGGCGAGGTAGTACTGGACGTCCAGACTGAGACCTTCCTGCTTCTGAAGCTGCTCCAGAGCGTACGCCCTCTGACTGGCCGCCAGCGTGGAGCCGTCCTGAAGGGGGACAGAAGGCTTTACTACAGGGTGTACTCAAAATCCATCTTTGTGTCAGCATGCTGATTTCAATCGCCTGCTAATCCCAAGGACATGGACGGCTGTCTATGGATTCAAACATGTTGATCTTGTGCTAACCTTCTTTCAATGAAGGACGTCATCTTTTTGAACTAGAAGCAAGACAACCACTTTGTACTTCTTTCAAATGTATCTTGTTTTAATATATTTCCCTCTGCTCCACACACCTTGCAGATGATGTAGGAGACGGTATCTCCGGCTTTGACCCGGTGACCCCCCTGAGAGTTGATCCACAGAGCGACGTGCACGTGAGGGAGGCTCTTCTTATCCGGGTAGTCCTGAGGGTCTTTAGTCAGAGCCTGGAGGGGAAGCAGCACGACGATTATACGAGACGAGAAACAGAATAAACTCAATTTAAATGCAGCCAACATCTACAAACATGTTTCACTCTTATTGTGCATGGGAGTTGTAAGATCCATAATCGATACGTAGATACACACTACACACAGTTTCCACACATTCATGTAAATATATCTAACATGTATATATGTTCATTTTAATTCATCACCTCTTATTTCATAGTTTTTTTATAATTTTAATTGTTATCTTTAATTGTATTGATCTGTGTCTTCTCGCAGTTATCACCGGCCCCGTGTATCTCCTAATCGATATAACCGGCCTGCTCTCGTCTATCCCACAGCTCCACTGAGATCCAACATCTAGTTTCAGGCGGCCTGTGGAACTGCCAGTCAGCTGTTCCTAAGGCTGACTTCATCTCTGGCTTCCCTGCAGTCTCTGGATTTCCTTGCTCTCACTGAGACGTGGATTACTCCATCCAACACATCCACCCCAGCAGCTCTCTCCACAGCATATTCCTTCTCCCATACACCCAGACCCACTGGCAGAGGAGGGGGCACTGGTCTCCTGCTCTCTCCCAAGTGGAGCTTTTCCCTCTCCAAGCTTCCTAACTTCACTCCTTCCACCTTTGAACTCCATGCCGTCACAGTGACCCACCCTATACAATTAACCATTGTTGTTCTCTACCGTCCACCAGGCGCCTTGGGGGACTTCTTGGAGGAATTGGACACATCCCTGAATCTGGCCCTCCCGCTGTACGTCTCGGAGACTTCAACCTCCAGACAGGGAAGACATCTGAACTAACATCTCTGTTAACCGCCTTTGCTTTCTCACTGTCTCCGTCTCCACCAACTCATAAAGCTGGCAATGTCTTTGATCTCATATTCTCAAGGAACTGCGCTACTTCTAACCTCTCTGTAAACCCGCTCCACACCTCCGATCACTTCTTCATTTCATTCTCTCTACCCCTTTCCAAACATAACAAACTAATCTCTTCTCATCCTGCCCGCCGTAACCTCTGTTCCCTCTCCCCCTCTCCTCCTCCTCGGTGCTCTCAGCCCTCCCTTCCTCTGACTCGTTCCAACTCCTGCCTCCAAACTCTGCTGCAGAAACTCTCCTCTCTACTCTCTCCTCCTCTCTGGACTCTCTCTGTCCTCTCACATCTCGGCAGGCTCGTCAGTCCCCTCCTGCTCCCTGGCTAAATGACGCACTGCGTGCTAATAGAACCGTCCTTAGGGCAGCAGAGCGGAAACGGTGGAAATCCAAACACCGCGACGACCTCCTAACCTATCAGGCTCTCCTCTCCCTCTGCTTCGATCTCTCAGGCAAAAAGCACTTTCTTTCAAGACAAGATCCAATCTTCCTATTCCAATCCCAAAAAACTATTTTCCATCTTCTCCTCCCTCCTGGACCCCCCCGAAGCCCCTTCCCCCTCCTCCCCCTCCTGGACCCCCCCAAAGCCCCTTCCCCCTCCTCCCTCCTGGACCCCCCCAAAGCCCCTCCCCCCTCCTCCCTTCTGGACCCCCCCAGAGCCCCTTCCCCCTCCTCCCTCCTGGACCCCCCCAAAGCCCCTCCCCCCTCCTCCCTTCTGGACCCCCCCAAAGCCCCTTCCCCCTCCTCCCTCCTGGACCCCCCCAAAGCCCCTCCCCCCTCCTCCCTTCTGGACCCCCCCAAAGCCCCTCCCCCCTCCTCCCTTCTGTCAAGCGACTTTGAAAAAAAGGTTGATGATATTCGCTCTTCTTTTTCTAACTCACCGCTGGGTCACCAGACCCTCCTTTCACCCACACACCAACCTCCTTTTCCCCGCTCTCTCCACGTGAGGTTCTTACCCTCATTACCTCTGCCCGCCCTACCACCTGTCCTCTGGACCCTATCCCCTCAAACCTCCTTCAGACTATCGCTCCTGATATTCTACCGTTTCTCTCCCATTTCATCAACACTTCTCTAACTTCTGGTCACTTTCCAAACAGTCTCAAGGAGGCGAGAGTAAACCCTCTCCTAAAGAAACCCACTCTCAACCCGTCTGACGTTATAAACTACAGGCCTGTCTCTCTCCTCCCGTTCCTGTCTTTAAACAACTCTCCTGCTATCTCCATCAGAACAACCTTCTGGATCCGCACCAGTCTGGTTTCAAGGCAGGTCACTCAACAGCTCACCTCCTTGCTGTCACTGAGGAACTGCACACGGCTAAAGCAGCCTCCCTCTCCTCTGTCATCATCCTGTTGGACCTGTCTGCTGCATTCGACACGGTGAACCATCAGATCCTCCTTCGCACTCTCCAAGAACTTGGAGTTTCAGGCTCTGCACTTTCCCTCCTCACCTCATACCTCAAAGACCGTACCTACAGGGTAACTTGGAGAGGGTCCGAGTCAATTAACTACAGGGGTCCCTCAGGGCTCTGTTCTTGGTCCCCTCCTCTTCTCCTTGTACACAAACTCGCTCGGATCGGTCATTAGCCCGCATGGTTTTTCATACCACTGCTACGCTGACGACACCCAACTAATTCTGTCCTTTCCCCGCTCAGAGACCCAGGTCGTCGCACGCATCTCTGCTTGTCTAGCTGACATCTCTCGGTGGATGTCTGCTCACCACCTCAAGCTCAACCTTGACAAGCCTGAACTGCTTTTCCTTACGGGAAAAGATTGTCCCACTCTTGACCTGACAATCAACATCGGCACCTCTGTTGTTTCTCCGACCCAGACTGCAAGGAATCTGGGTGTGACCCTAGATAACAACCTGTCCTTCACTGCAAACATCGCTGCTACAACCCGCTGCTGCAGATACACGCTCTACAGCATCAGGAGGATGCGTCCCCAGCTGACCCAGAAAGCCACGCAGCTTCTGGTCCAGGCTCTCATCACCTCACGCCTAGACCACTGCAGCTCCCTCCTGGCTGGTCTACCTGCATGTGCCATCCCACCTCTGCAGCTCATCCAGAATGCAGCGGCTCGTCTGGTCTTCAACCTTCCTAAATGTTCCCACACCACGCCGCTCCTCCGCTCCCTCCACTGGCTTCCGGTAACTGATAGAATCCACTTCAAGACCCTGGTGCTTGCGTACCATGCTGCGAATGGATCTGGCCCTTCCTACATCCAGGACATGGTTAAACCGTGCACCCCAGCACGTGCACTTCGCTCTGCATCAGCCAAACGACTCGCTGCACCCTCGCTGCGAGGGGGACCCAAGTTCCCATCAGCAGAAACACGTGGGTTTGCTGTCCTGGCTCCAAGATGGTGGAATGAGCTCCCATTGACATCAGGACAGCAGAAAGCTTACACACCTTCCGGCGCAGACTGAAAACTCATCTCTTTCGACTCCACTTCGAGCGATAGAATTACTAACAAAGCACTTATATACTAATAAAGGACTGGCTCCTCTAAAGCCAGTTGAGTAGCACTTGAAATGTTTTTGCTCTATGAAACCTGATGTACTTTATGATTCTGTTTTCTTCAAGTTTGTATCTTGTTGATCGAACGCACTTATTGTAAGTCGCTTTGGATAAAAGCGTCAGCTAAATGCAATGTAATGTAATGCTGTCCTGTTTTTCATTCGTACCCTGCTGCTGCTTGAACTACTGAATTTCCCCACGGGGATTAACCTGTTGAGCCCCGAGCCTGTTTTTCAGGCTCGAAAATGACATTCCCAGAACAAATGACCATAACTTCCCTTCTAAAAGGGGAACATTAATAATCCTTTCTCTCAAAGTAATGATAAACCTGTGAGTTGAATGTATTAAAGTCAGAATCAATATAGATGTTTTTTATTTTAAAGTAAATTCAGATTGAACATAGTAAAAAAAATGTAAATGATGTGTGTCCTAAAAAAAAACATTACTTATAGTTAAAACCACCCTTGAATGATGGGATGGTAGACTAAAAGCTTTAGGAATCCAAACTGTAATATATAATAAGTATCCTGTATGCAAAACAAGTGAGATTTGACCTTTTTAGAGAGGTTTAGAAAAAAGAACCCACTTCTGGGTTCATTTGGGTGCATTTTCCATATCTCTGGCCCCCCTCGGTCGATTTTGATGATTGACATCTCTTTTTGACCGTTGGAGCCAATAGAATCGAGGGGAGGTTCCTAAAATCCATCTAAACATTACCCATTGGTGAATGAGTGATGCGTAGCCAGAAGTGCATGTGTGACCATTGAAGAGGGTTTCATCCCATTCTATTCTCTAAGTTCCAATTAACCAATATCATTAAATAAACACACACAAATGTTAGTGGCAGAAAACTAGGCTCTGTACTGGAAGGTGGCTTTGAAAGCGGTGAAAATATTCGTGCAATTAATATTCGTTTTTTTCAATTTAGTCGTCGAAATCAAGTCTTCCTCAGAACCTCATAGAACCCCCCCCATTGGACGATCTGAACTCTCCCTTTAAAGACTTTGCTATCAAGGTGTGGAAATGTAGATGCTTATAGCCGTGTCTTCACCTTGTTTATCTCGTACTGGTTGAGTGGAACGCTTCCAGCTGCTACTTTCTCTCCCAGCTCCACCAAGTGTTTCTGGATGTTCTCCACAATCACGTCACGACTCTGGTCCGACAGGATTTGACCAATCACGTAGCTGCAAGAACAACAGAGGAGAGGAACACGTTTTAAGAAGAGATAAGATAAGATGGAACTTTATTTATCCTCTTGGGGAAATGCAGGCGTTAACAGCAGCAACACGGTCCGAGTGAAAAACAGGATTCACGCTTTAAACATAAAGATAAAATAGAAAACAAATTAAAATCATAATACAGCAAAGTGATAAAGTAACTATTGAAACAAGATATCACAGTAAAAAGTTGTGTATTTGTATGAACATGTTAAATATATTTACATAAGTGTGCAGGTGTTTTATATTTGATATTGTTGCATCGACTCAGTTGTCTTGTGTCCTACCTGTCCGATTATATTATTTATTTTATTTGCATTATCATACCTTTGACCTCCTGGTTACTATTTGTGTTTAATGCATAACAAGTGATTTGTAAAGATCCATGATAAGTCAAAACCCCGTCTCTCACGTACTTTCCACACTCCTTGGCGAGGTCACACCAGTCTCTGCGGACGATATCCAGTCCTTTGAGTTCCTGTTTCACGCTGTATCGTCCCTCGCCGTGGTTCTCCACCACCAGGGCGGCGTATTTCTTCTTCTTCAGCAGCAAAAGAGACTTAAACACGCCGTCAATGTCGATCTCCAGAAGTTTGTAGAGCTTGTTTACCTCGGCTTTCACCTGGATGTAACAAACACACATATGCGTTCAGGGAAAACGTCCAAACTTAAAGAAGGAAATACTAAATTCTCTTCTTACCTTATTTCCCAGTTTGTAGACTTCCTCCAGAGACTTGCTGTTGGTGTTGATCATGATGGAGTCAGTATCTCCGTAGATGACCTCAAGATTCATCTGAGTCACATCAAATAACGAAAGAAAATATATCAGTTTCACATCAAGGCTGGACACTAAAAAAACTAAATATGAGGAATAAGTGGAAGTACTTTCTCTATATGTACTTCCACATATACCATACACACATATATATAGTTGCACTGTATTACATCAATGACATACATTGAGTTTATTTCAGTTTTTTCCATGACTAGATGTGTAATACATTAACTTAATAACTTACCTTCTGAACCAGGTCTTTGGTGTGCATCAGAATCTGAAAGGGAAACACACAACATCATGAGTACAGATAGTAACAACAGCACAGTAAGCAAACAAGAAAAAAACTATTATTAAATATGAAGTTCCTAGGTTATATTTTCTGTGTGTGTGTGTGTGTGTGTGTGTGTGTGTGTGTGTGTGTGTGTGTGTGTGTGTGTGTGTAGAATTGTAGCAGAGCAGGTGACTTGCTTTTTAAATAGGGGATAATTGGCTAAGAGGGCAATTATGAGAGCGTGCTGTGACAGGCGTCTTTTCAACCCCCACACACACCCCAGCCGGGCAACACACACACACACACACTCGCACACACTCACACACACACACACACAGAAACACTGACACACACCTTAATGACTTAATGGCCTTTATCACCAGCAGAGTGAGTGACGGACAAATAGGAGAATTCTGTTAACGAAGTATGTCCACTCTGAGTGTGTGTGTGTGTGTGTGTGTGTGTGTGTGTGTGTGTGTGTGTGTGTGTGTGTGTGTGTGTGAGAGATCTGAGCAGCAGAGGGATCCCAACAGGTGGGGGTCCATAAGAGAGGGAGGGGGGCCTCCGGGTGGCTAATCTGGGGGGTCGGAGGGACAGAACGCAGTGTGACCTGTCACCAGCAATCTGCTCCTCAATCAACCGCAGACACATATACACACACACTCACGTCCTGTACTCGGTGTGGGGACAAGGACGTGGCTATTTCAGAGTGTGAGGAACGAGAGGGAGGGGGGTTAAACCAAGAGGGGGGGGAGGGGGTACACTCCCTGAAACCAGAGTGGGACTTAAGCATGCTTTATGGGCTGCTACATACCGCTGTACGGCAGGGGGGGTGGGGAGGAGGGAGTCGTTCACAGAACAGCCTCCTCCATTAGGGACTGCAGTCAAGGTCAAGGTCTCACCACACACACACACACACACACACCTAAATGGTGCTGCTAAGCTTTAATGACTCGCCTGTCTCCTGATAGTTTACTAATTAAATCTAAAAAGACGAGTTCAGATTTAGTCGCAGGTGGAGAAATCGACTGAGGTAAAGTTAACATTTTGAGACATTTCAACGAGTATCAATTCATGTCTGATTAGGACGAAAATATTGATGTGCTCCTGAACAAAAGGAGCCGCCATCAGGTTTCCATCGGTCACATAAATTAGAGCCTCTTGAGTTAATTGAGCCCATTAACTATTTTAGGCGCTTCAAAAGAACTGCTGTACCTTGTCCCCTAAACTTGTAACAAAGTGGAAATGAGACTTTCGGCCATGATAAAGCTGAAAGAGGAGAGGCTGGAATGATCAGAGAATAGACGGAAGGAAAGGGCAGAGGAGTGAAGAATAGAGGGATGAGAAAGAGAGAGAGAGAGAGGGAGAGAGAGGGAGAGAGAGAGGGAGAGAGAGAGGGAGAGAGAGAGAGAGAGAGAGAGAGAGAGAGACGCGGAGGCGTTGGTGTTATGGGGTGAGCGAGGTGTGAATGCGTTGATGTAATTGATGTGCGGACTCATTTAGAAGGTTTTCCATACGTCGTCAGTCCCGGCAGGAATGAGCCGTGTGAAAGACAAGTCGTTTGACCATGATGCGAGTTGTGACTAACTGACGGTGTGCGTGTCATCTTCAGACACATACCAACACACACATACTATAGGAAGGAACCAATGCACACACACAGCCCCGGGTGGGAAGGTGTGTGTGTGTGTGTGTGTGTGTGTGTGTGTGTGTGTGTGTGTGTGTGTGTGTGTGTGTGTGTGTGTGTGTGTGTGTGTGTGTGTGTGTGTGTGTGTGTGTGTGTGTGCCTCGTACTGAAGCCAACAACTGCACAAGCTTCACTGGAATGACTCAACCGGACGCCGTGTCCTTCAGAAATACAACTCCGTCATATCAACAAGATTATCAAACAGCGGAACAAACAATCACTACGTTGACAGAAAACGTATTTTCAGACATTTTATTGTTAATTTTACCTTAATTTTTTTAGCATAACTTCCCTCACTTAAGCTCGACAGATGCTTGTTTGATATCAAATCATTTCCAAGAGTGTTTCGCATTAATAAGGAGTTTTGAAAAGCTCTGGAAACTGATGCCGGTGGTTTCTCACTATTTGCTGACATGTAACAATGAAAATATTTAAGTTCCTGATGTCGTTAAGAAGTCGATTTTCAATAATTTAGCATCCACAACAAGTCAAAGTAAGTCACTTATATGTCCCATTTCTTTTAACTAATACTTAACATTTAACAAAAACATCGATAGCTAAATCAAAGCCTCAGTGAAGTGTCCATGTTTCTTCTCGGCTCCTCTGTTCATGCAGACGACTGGACACCAGTTGAGCAGCTCACTGACGAGCGCTGTGAAGGACCGAAGCAGGGGTATTGTCTTCACCTCATTTTCAAACACTCGTTATCGCTACCTCAACCTTAACTTTCAAGGTGAGAGCTGAGGTGTCAAGTCACATTATCTTAGCTGCAAAAGGTCAAGGCGGGTCAGAGGTCAAATTAGATGGCATGCCTCTTCCTCTGCACACTTAGCACAGCGCTATGTACTACTGCTCCTCGCATTTCTTAGACAGAAATGAACGTACAAACCCAAATCTCGTGAAAAACACATTTTACTCATGCTTGCTTATATTAATTGACAAATCGATAAGTCAATATAATACTTGCGCAACAATTTGATAATTGATTAAAGGTTGAGTTAAAGGTGGGGTAGGTAAGTTTCAGAAACCGGCTCGAGATACACTTTTTGTTATATTCCATGGAATGCTCTTAACATCCCGATAGCAATGAATATCTGAAGTGCTTTGACAACAAATACATAAAAGAATATCATCAGTGGAAGTCGTGGCGCTGTAAAAAGCTCGACCAATCATCTGAGCCGGCTGAAGTAACTGGATGGCCTCCCTGCCTGTCAGCCTTCCATCGGGGCACAGACTGATCTCGTGCCCTCATTGGTCATGTGAGCGTTCGTGTGTGTTGGAGGAGGGGCTCTGTGAGGAAGTGGCAGATTTATTCCGGCTGTGTATTTTCAAATTCTAGCGATCTCGAGCCGATTGCTCCAAAATTACCTACCCCACCTTTAAGTAATTTAAGCTGACTGTTGAGCGGCCCGACTAAGCAAGGAGGCAGAGCGTCCAAAATACAACCCGGTGTGGGCATTACTCGCGGGCGAAGGACACAGCCTCAATCTCCACAGACTAACCAACCCAACAAGACACAGGTGAGGGGGAGGAGACAACACAGGGCACCAGGTGCACACAATCAACGGCAACAGACATGGGGGAAGGGAACACTTTTCAAAATAAAACACATGTGCAATATACAAGCCCGAAGCCGTCAGTCCACAAAAACATTTGGAGACTTCCTGCTCTTCCACCTCCTCGCTAAAAGAAGATATTTAAAGACTGGAAGTTGAGGATGAATATTTGTTGCTAGTTTCTGGTATTTTATCAAGCAAAAAAGTAAGAAAATAACTGCTGGATTCAGAAAAAATGAAAACACGTCGTTGAAATAGTCGTATGACCAACTTCAGATTCAAAATGGTAAGATTTGCAGTCCTACTAATTAACATTAACATTAAAATCCTCTTTAGATAAACCTGCACAAAGTTTAAAGACAACGCCTGGAGGTTAAGAGTTTAGGATGAATATTTTTATCGAGTTTCTGATATTTTATAAAGCAAACAAGAAAAGACTTGCTGGATTCAGAAAAAAGGAAAACACGTCGTTGAAATAGTCGTATAAGCATCTTCAGACTCTCTAAGCCAGGGGTGTCAAACTCAATTTCATCACGGGCCACATTAGAATGATGGTTGCACTCAAAGGGCCGGTGGTAACTTTAAGACTATATAAATATACATAGATAAATATAGATAATAAATATAAAATAATGTATAATTTTACAATATTTCCTCTGCATTGGATTATTATCGGATAGGGTAATAACTTAATAATTAACTATGTCTGAAAGCAGAAGTCTAGGGCAAATCATTGCGCATGTCACAAAATGAGATGCATTGTGGGACATGTAGTTTATGGGCAACGTTCTCCTGTAAAGCGGCACGTAACATTATAATAAACTTATTATATTCTTTGGAAGCTCTTGTGGGCCATATAAAATGAAGTGGCGGGCCGGATTTGGCCCCCGGGCCTTGAGTTTGACACCCCTGCTCTAAGCTATATGAAAATAATAATAAGATTTGCAGTCTTACTAATTAAGTCACATTCAAATCGTCTTTAGATAAACCTGCATGCCGCAGCTTCATCGCTCTGCAGAAACAGTCTGGACAGAGCTCCCGCTGAGTGCAGAGTTCTGCAGTACTTCAACACTCTCACAGCTCACAGGTGACATTTTCACTTTGTCCTCCCCATTTTTTTAAAACATAATTTACCCAACAGTCTGCCGTGAGACTCCGGGGCGTCTGACCCTGCCAGTGCGGCTAAAAGATGTGGTTAAGTGGTGCGACCGTACTGTGTAACACTCAAAGCTGCCAGGAAGTGAACGAGGGAGACAACTACAGGAGCACAGGTCCAAAAGAAATGACAAACCCCGACTTCTGCAGCCGGACGAAGCCGAAAGCTGGGTTTCGAGTCGAAAAAGTGTCATACAATGGAGGTTCAACACAAATACAACTACACTTTTAAATCGCCGATTGTAGAATCTGCACTTCACGGTTTCTGGCTCCACTTCTCACAGCTTGAAGTCCAATTTAATGCAGTGCTTTTAACAATGCCTCATGTCTTTGCATTTCACTCCAGAGTCAAAAGGGGCTATTGTCATTCGCACAATAGCTAATAGTTGTTAGCAATTAAAAGCTTCAATTAAAAGTCCGAGGCTCTTCCAACGGCGCAACATACATTGTACTAAAGTCATTAAATAGTGACACAATGCTGCAGGTATTAAAAGCAGGAATAAGTAGACTATGAACATGTTAAATAGAACCGGAGGTACAATTAAATACTGTACAGGGAATAAAATACTAATTATTGTTATAATATATACATTTGTGAACTGCGAGAGCTTCGGATTTTAACCCATTACATTAGCTGTCATGCTAATTTGGGATTCAAAGCATAGAATAAAGCATGTTTTGTTTTACTTATAATACCTGGACAAGAATGTGATGGTAATTTGAGCAAAGTACATATGCAGGGTGTATGCAGGAACCCTGAAGTCACATTTAATACCTTTTTCAAGACCCTTTCCATACATTTTAAGACCTCGTCGCCATTTCGAATTCTAACCGGTTACCTTGGCAACACTTTACCTCACATTTACTATATACAGTATTGATTGTAAGATAGCACAACTAAACAGTTTACGATGAGGGGGTTTCCCGACATGTCGTTGCAGTAAATTAAAGGGTGTTTCATGTTGTCGTTGCCGTGGACTTTCTTAATGACTTGGAAAATGCTGTTTTTAATAGCCTTAAGTTTCGCTAAATTCATTTATCAACTTTTAATACTTTTTAAGACCCCGCGGACACCCTAATACGGTGTGGACAAAGCAAATCAATAATAAAAAACTTAAAAAAACAAGGAAAAGTGACAGATAACTCAATAACACTACACTTGTAATACCTCACTGTTGAATCTGCTCTCCCCTAATGGACAGCTTCGCCTGAATGCAGTGCTTTAACTCGCTAGCGTCACGTCTTTGCATGTCGCACACATTACCGCGTGATCCCGCACGAAGCCGTGCTAATTGATGAGAGGTTCAGCCTCGCTGGGATATCTGGCTTTTCCTCAGCTGTTGTTCAGCGATCTGCCGGCCTTATTTACGAGGCATTTAGATGTCATGTATTCCCTCCTCGACACAATATCTCATGTGTTCCGTCAGGCGGTAACTTTAAATAACAATACGAGTCCTGTTTGACCTGCACTGGACGGGTGACAAATGACTTATAGATTGAAAGGGAAGCAATAAAAGATAATACAGAGATGCACAATAAAGCTAATACCCCTTCACACACATACCACCGCCCCCCCTTGCCCCCCCCCCGACGAGCAGATCAGAGGCAGCATTTTAAACCTCAGAGCGGCTGAGGGCCCTTGTAAAGAGAGCCAGTGACGATTGTTTTGAAAAGCACTCAGCTGAAAAGCATTTTGGGATGACAGTCGGCGACTGAAATAGCACCTGTGGAGGAACACACCACTGTCAGAGCAGGGGCAAGGGGGCACACACACACACACACACACACACACACACACCACACCCCTTTTCCACTAACACAATCTCACAAATAAAGATGCATAAAATAATCCTCACTGCTCCAAAGACAGACACAGGAATGATTTTTCTCACACACACACACCCCTTTTCCACTAATGCAATTTCACAGGAAAGATGCATAAAAGATTTGTATATCTCTTCAGAAGTGTTTTGACACACACACACACACACACACACACACACACACACACACACACACACACACACACACACACACACACACACACACACACACACACACACACACACACACACACACACACACACACACACACACACACACACACACACACACACACACACACACACACACACACACACACACACACACACACACACACACACACACACACACACACACACACACACACACACACACACACACACACACACACACACACACACACACACACACACACACACACACACACGATTATCGGGGCCGATATTCCGCATTTGACCGATTATCGGTATCGGCTTTTTTTAAATTAAATTGCCGATAAAACTTTGGCTCTGATGCGGCCGTTTCTCTGGCTGCAGTCACCGCTCTGTGCACGAGCAATGTCCCGCCCACAGCGCTATCTGATAAGCTACTACTGAAGACTTTCCGGGCGGGAGCCAGAGAGGCGGGACCTTCTCAGATTACAGACAGGTGCGAAAGAACGCAGACACAGACTGAAGCAAGCAGCAGCGCTGAGCAGCAGAGCCATGCATGTGTTAAACCGAAGTTCAATAAACATCCCTATCCCCTATGCTGAAGTTTCAAAAACACCACGATCTATTGATCCAATTCCATCAGTTTCCCAGTTACACAGGGACGCGGGAAGTCAGTCAGAGTTGGGGGTGCGTGCAGCGTCTCGCAGCGGAGTACTGTGGTGTGGGGGGGGGGGGGGCTGCGAGTGGAGCCTCGCCGTTGTTCAGGTTGATATGTGAAGCTCATTAGCTAGCCAACATGTATCAAGCAAATGTTTAGCAAAATATTAGAAGTGAGGCTACGAGACTAACGTTAGGTCTCACTTTTAATAGTTTGCAGAACATTAGCTAGCACTAGTGTGTTGCAGTTGCTAGCAGCTTATTGGGATGTTATGTATGTATGTGTGATGTTATGCTAGATAGACAGATATAATAAAGTAAGCATTATTGTTAGCTAAGCCCGTCAGCCTGCAGCCCACTTCGTGTCTCTCTCTAACTCATAGCAGATGGCTGCACTAAAGAAAAGGGCTCAGAAAGGAAATCAGTTGTAAGATGTTTAAAAGTTCATAATATATGCTTAAATGCATTTCAAAGAAGTTGTGTTGGAGTTTTTGTTATTCTACATTTTGACACCAAGATTTTACTGCAAATGTATATCGGTTCCAAATATCGGTTTCCTTGAATACTAATAATCGGTATCGGCCTTGAAAAAGCCATATCGGTCGATCCCTAACACACGCACACACACGCACACACACACACACACACCCACACACACCTGTCCTGGCAGATGCCTTTGCTCTGTACTCATGTCTGCTACTGGGAGGGTCAATCCGCCGCAAAGCCTCGTCTGATTTAAAACACCCGGCTGAGATCACACACGCCGGCGCTCATTGGGAATAACTCGACAATGACAGCGGTGCCTCTGCCGCCGGGAGATAAAAAATGTGGCACTTTAAGGTCCTGATGAGTCACTCTGTCCGCAGGCAAAGGACTCACCCACCGATGGGTTCTTAAATGTCGCCCGGGGAAATAAATAACGCATGTGTAGATAGTGAAAAAGGGATGGTGATTAAAATGTGATATTTGAGATGGCAGGCAGGAGAAGAAGAAATGACCTTTGTCATCAGCTACAATTTCATTCACTGCGTCGGGCTGATTTCTATGAATATATTTTTATCTGAACTTTAAAGTGGTTTTAATGAATTGAAACTTTATAGAACACAATCCACAGACACGACCTGCTCAGCACCAAACACACGGATGTATCTGGGGAACATAGTGCGAGATTTGAAGCTAGAGACAGGCTTTTTAAATGGTACATGTTCCCTTCAAAATAAAACTAATAAATACAAAAGTGTTTCCCCTTCTCATAAGTAAACCTACAAATATATATTTCAGGTTGAAATGTGCACTGATATGCCACAAAGCAAGCTGTAGTTACATTCAAGCATTTATTTGAGGTGTGTTGACAGTAACTGATATTTAATTAATGACATATTTTAATGTTAATAATAAACATATGCTTTTATTGTGAAAGTAATCGAGTGTCCCTAGATCTGGCACTGCCTCTTATCAGCAAATGCATAATTACTTTATCACAAAAAAGCAGCTAAACACAATGAAATGAACTAATGGATTACTATATTAAAATAATCTACAGTCTGAGTTAATACTTGTGGCCACGATGATTGCGCAGTAAAAGATATCGTGCCCTAATATCGTTTCAAATGTTGGTTTGATTGATCAATATAATAAATGTCTTTTTTATCAATACATGTAAAGGTTTTATTATAACTGCACGTCTCACCTTCTTGTGAAGTCAGCTAAACCCACACACTAATTATCGTCTCATTAACAACCACCAGCGACCGTGATAAAGTCGCCATGTGTCAGGCGTAACGAGTTCTAATCCCCGACATTATCCCGGTCTCGCATGGCCTCATTAGAGCGCGTTACCGAAGTCGCTGTTTAGATTCTGAACCCTCCGACTGTCCTGCCAAAATAGCAGCGCTGCTCCCATGTGACTATTTGTTAAGTCCTCTCCTCTCGGCCGCAGAGCCGGCGCGGCGGCCGGCGTGGAAACATCCCCACACACACATATTACAGCTTATGTGGTCTTAAATCTAATTCGGGGAAATGTCAAAATGACCTTTGTGGTTCCGAGACGGCAGCGGCGACTGAATGAAAGCGATGGGGACATCGGTGTTTACTCAAACACACGAGACGCGATCTGGTATTTCTAAATTCGGGGGGGAAATGATTTGTTACGGGACACGAGGAATGACACGGAATCCGCATGACGGACGCCGCGGGGCAACAATATTTACTTAGCGTTCATTACACACACACACACACACACACACACACACACGTGCACATGGATGTTTAACCCAAAGCTAACTTTGACCTCTCCACACCCTCGGCTCCGTTACCCATTCCTCACTCTGCATGCCATCCCATAATGTGAACTACGAGCTGCTGTCAGGCTGTTTTTAAACACAAGGACAGAGACTCAATTACAGCAGAAAGGCTCTCAGGAGTCGTCCTCCGTCCCGAGACACACACACACACACACACACACACACCTGCTAACGGTTGTCAGATTTGCTGGCAAAAGGGCGAAGGTCAAACCAATCTGCGTGCCACAACAATCAACGGCTTCGAGCGGCCTCGGTTGTTAACATCACTCGATTAGGAGGACTTACACACACCGACACACTTTGTGTTCGGAGGCGAGGCTGCTCAAAAAACTAGGAAAAAGAGCTTCTGTGTCCTAGCGTAAGTTCTGTTCCCTTTGGACAGGCGAACAACTGGCTTTCTTTTGACGGGAAATGTTACAATCAGCTTTATTCCCGCGGGAGAAACGGCTCCGGGTCGGATTTGCCGTGACGGACATGTGACAGAATCAGAAATGCATGTGTCCCAAAGCAGGGACGCCGCAGCAGAGGCAGGCTGCAGACAGGAGGGAAAGCAAAAAGACTATACGTACAAGGACACATATTATAAGTTATTAACATCGACAGGAAAAGTTATTTGACTATGCTGAGTGATTCAAACTCGTCAGAAAACTCATCAAATTGCCTTCCGAACAATCACCACGAGAGACTGAACGAACAACGGATATAAAAATGTGAAACTCAAGGAAACAGACTTGTGTTAAAGCAATGGAAAATGACTTTATCGCCTATTTTGGCAGGTTTTCCGATGTTAAAAACCCTCTTTTATGCACTGAGAAGTCTGGTATAATATTCTTTTTTAAATGGTATAACATTCAACGACCCTAAAGACAGATTAATAACACTCGTACAGCTTGTCGTGGCGCCCTTGACTGTTAACAGACACTCCTCTATTTGCAACGTTAACACCGGCATCAGAAATTAACACCCGACGAGCCGGATGCTGGAAATGTCTCCCTGCAACTGATCTGAGATCTCCCCGAAGCGTCAGCAGAAAGTCGTCCTTTTCTCTACGTTCGATTCTCTCGCGGACAATAAAAGTCCCTGGTATGACGGATGCATTTATCGGCCTGTTATAACCGCGAGTCGTCTTCAGATATCTCCGCTCCCAACTGTTCTCTGGCGAACTTACAAAAGGACCCGAAATAACGCGCAGGGGTTGAAGGGGACATCAATCTGCGGCGGTGTAATCCTAAACCTTCACCTTCCTCTTAATACCCGTCAGCCCCCCTTTAATACCCTCGCATACCAGGACAGGAGGGCCACAACAAATGGCCCCCGACAAAGGGCAGAGTTCGGCCAGTAGCACATGTACCAACACACACACACACACACAAGAAACACTCAAGAATCAAGAGGGGTTTCCTATATCTATTTTAACTTCTTCAAAACATCTATTAAATCAATTAGAATATATATCAGGAAACTTTTCATCCTCAAAAATAAGTTTGTATATCTCTTAGTTTTCAAATTAGCCTGTAATGTCTGTCAGTTCGGCCAGTAGCACACACACACACAAGAATCAAGAGGGGTTTCCTATATCTATTTTAACTTCTTCAAAACATCTATTAAATCAATTAGAATATATATCAGGACACTTTTCACACACACACACACACACACACACACACACACACACACACACACACACACACACACACACACACACACACACACACACACACACACACACACACACACACACACACACACACACACACACACACACACACACACACACAACACACACACACACACACACACACACACACACACACACACACACACACACACACACACACACACACACACACACACACACACACACACACACACACACACACACACACACACACACACACACACACACACACACACACACACACACCAGAGGGGATTAAGCCTCAATTTAAACCGAGAGTGAGAGAAAGATGAGAGCTAAGCCAATCAATAAAAACAGAACACATGGGGGGGGGGTACACACCGCGGACAGGGGGGTGTTCTGTGTGTGTGTTGCAATTACAAAAATAAGAAAGCCTCCTAAATCATGATATGAAAGTGCGAATGTGACGATTCAAATGAGGGCCGGGTGCAAACGGCACTAGCCGCAAATACCCCAGAAAGCCCGCCGTAAAGGCAGCTGGTGTTCTCCGGCTCGCAGCGGTCGGAGACTACCAAGAACGACTTGGCAGCGTACGGTCGTTAAACTTTAGTGCGCCATTCAGATCCAATAGAACCGATTCAGGGGCGTCCATCTAGCGGGGGGATAGCGGTGCATGGAGACATGTCAGATTAACATGAAATGAAATGCAGTTTTTAAATGTTAGTGTGGGATTACAGGAGTCGTTTCATTGTTTTAAAGCAGAGCGCTTCTTCCACTTCAGGAGTTAAAAGTACATGAATTATACAAAAAATTCTCTCCCCAAAAGACGCCGTTTCACTTAAAGAATCTGAATTTCTCCTCGCTGCTAACGTTAGCCGAGCTTATCTCTCAGACGACCCACGACACAGAACCTTCACGTGGATAAAATACTGAGTTTAAAAGCACTCAAATCTAGAAAAAAGTTTTTTTAAATGGGCTTAAAACCGGATAGAAGGCACATGTTTGACAGATTCTTGCAGGAAACATGAGAACACGCAGCATTATCTTCATTTAAATAATAAAATATACTTTAATATCACTTGGGATAACGCAAGCAAACACCTCAACTGAATATTTAACAAAGCTTTACTTGTTTTCAGACCTTTTACGTGTCCAGCAGTGAGTGACTGAACTCATGTGCCGCTATAAGAGATTATGAAACAGAATATCTAACGAATGCCGGTCCAGATTTAGATTTTGCGAGAGCATTAAATGATCGCGTCCACATTGCTCCCGGTGGGACTCCCTGGCTGTGTTGATGCTGAAGCACAGTCGCTATAAATAGACGTCCAGGAACACGGATACAAAGTAAACAGAGTGCAAAGTGGATCTGCGTTTCTCAGCACTGACGTCTGACCTTTAGACGCTCGTCTCTGCACTCGGCCTCATCACACTGCACTCTGAGCGCTGTCTCCGTCCGAATGAAACACGATGCTGTGTGTTCACTGTCCCTTCAACACACTGGGAGGACACAGGAGGTGAAGCATGCTTTTAGTGATCAGAAAACATTTCAATACGTCTTAAAATCAATTAAAAAATATGTTGGGAACGTTTTTATTCCTGGCTTTAAGTTGTCTAAATTCTACAAAATGCTACAGCATGTTAGCTCTCCAAATGCTCCACGTACATCCATCTTTATGTGTTCCCCAGGCTACCATGTGCTAACACGCTAACACGCTCCGTCCACACAGCGGCGTTGGAAGAAGCTCGCCGGCGGGCGTGTCTGAAGCTCAACCAACAACCAATCACATGAATGTCCCGCCCCTGACACACAAGCAGCGGTTTGATTGGCTAGAGCTTGGACTGGCATACGATTCGATTGGCTGGCGCTTCCATCGAAAGCTTCAGAAGCTTCAAAAGTTGAACATTGCTCAACTTTTGAAGCCTGGAAATCTCCGCTTTGCTTCCCACAATGCAGTTCGGCGAAAAGTGACGTCGCCCCAAGAGAATGGGCAGAAGCGCTGTGTGGACGTACCGTAAGCCTTCGAGAGAAACAGCTGGGGAGACAATTAGCAGACACACGAAATATATTCATGCGATTCATACACATGTTTGGAGCTAGCTGCTTTCATTAGAAAAGAGTCGGCATTAATGCTAGAGTTCGGTTTGGACTGAAAGACAGTGAAAGGAGGCACATAGGAAACCAAGCTAAAGCAAAGTCAAGGTGTCGTTTTAATATCATTAACGTCATGACAACTGTTGCCTCTTTAATATCACACGCCATGTAGAGTGGTGCAGAAAGGAGTCCCGACACGTTAGCATATTATTCAACTGTGTGTGTGTGTGTGTGTGTGTGTGTGTGTGTGTGTGTGTGTGTGTGTGTGTGTGTGTGTGTGTGTGTGTGTGCGTGTGCGTGTGTGTGTGGGTACATGTGCTACTGGCCGAACTGACAGACATTACAGGCTAATTTGAAAACTAAGAGATATACAAACTTATTTTTGAGGATGAAAAGTTTCCTGATATATATTCAAATTGATTTAATAGATGTTTTGAAAAAGTTAAAATGGATATAGGAAACCCCTCTTGATTCTTGAGTGTTTCCTGTGTGTGTGTGTATGTGTGTGTGTGTGTGTGTCTATTCCTAAAGATGAAAGACTCCCGTACACAAACACAGTACTGAGGCTCAGTTACACAGATACTCTCACACACACACACACACACACACACACACACACACACACACACACACACACACACACACACACACACACACACACACACACACACACACACACACACACACACACACACACACACACACACACACACACACACACACACACACACACACACACACACACACACACACACACACACACACACACACACACACACACACACACACACACACACACACACACACACACACACACACACACACACACACACACACCTGAAGAAGCCTAGGAATAAACTGTACATCCAAATATGAGTCTCAAACAATTAGCCACACAGAATCGAATTAGCCATCGTGAATATTTAGTTTGACGAAATGCTAGTAATGACAGAATAGTGCGGTGTCACTTCCTGTTTCAACTGAAGCCGGAGCGAGCTGTAATTAAACCCATCCATTAACGGCTGTTGACAAAGATTACACTCACTGGGACAGACACTCCCACTGCTATCAGAGAATCAAATGAGCACTTTTACAAACGTATCGTGAACAACAAGCGGGTCTGGAGGCTGTCACACACACACACACACACACACACACCGAGCCCTGCCCTCTATTAGTGGACACAATGAGTGTGTAAGAGGATCTGAATGAAGGACTCCCCTGAGGACTCGTACTGTTAGAGCTCATTAAATGAACACGAGTACAAACACTGACATGTGTGAGGCGTTCACTTACACGACCAGAGTTAGCGTGTATGTCATGCAACACACACTTTGTTGAGAGCACGCCCCGTTCTGTTCCTTTTGTGTGCGTCGAAAGAAGTCATGACACACTCGGGCTTTACATAGAGAGAGTGAGCTTCATGGAAAATACTTAAGAGCTCACACACACACACACACACACACACACACACACACACACACACACACACACACACACACACACACACACACACACACACACACACACACACACACACACACACACACACACACACACACACACACACACACACACACACACACACACACACACACACACACACACACACACACACACACACACACACACACACACACACAGTGTTTATTGTGATGAACTTGAGGGGGTGATCATATTTAGAAACAGCGAAGAGCACAAGGTGACGAGGAAGAGGTAACGATGAGGAGAGGAAAGGAGGACAGGAGGAAACCAAAAATGAAACAGAAGATCAGAAGAGATGGCAGAGTGAAACGTGTTGCATGAAGTTAAATGTAATCCAGCAGCGCCCTCTTGTGGACAAACATGGAAGTGTTTCAATTTCTATTAACCAGACTGGAGCTCTTATCTTATCAGTATTTGGGTCTTTTGTAAGCCCCGTCTTCTTGCTCGATGTGCACGAAAGCTGCGACAGTTAGTCAGTCAACATAAAAATAACTATCGCCTCTTTAGATGCATCGCTATTTTCCTGCAAAAACAACGGAAAGTGCCGTTTTCAGCCTTTTTTATGTAATCTAAAAGTGAATATCAATTAATCCCAAAAATTAAATTGTAGTCAAAGTTTGTACAACTAAGAAGCTTGTTTTAGTTCAGTTTTTTAAGACGTGCATTATCTATCAGGTGTGTGACAGCTAGGGAGGGGTATCGTTAAGGTTTTAACGGTACTACTACTTTTATCGATAGCGCTTATCAATCCGGTCTTTTAACGGTACTTTCATCGGTTCTTTTGGAGAAAAAAACAAGGTAGACTAACTAAACAAATTGTGAACAAAACTAACATTGCTTTTTATTTAAATTAAATACAAAATATTTCACATCAAAAGAAACAACAGTGTTTTAACAAATCATTTTAAATAATGTGATGACAGAATAGCTGAAACTTTAACAAAATAAATAACTCGGTTACCTCTAATCATTAATGTTTGTATAATTGAGTTAACTCCGTGTTTCCTGGCGTGGAAACGTTGCTCGTGGACGGGGCTGCAGAGCTGCCAGAGAGACAGTGGAACCCGGTGCATTCCTCCGTCTGGATGTGGAGCACTTTTGCTAAATGTTTAGACAAATTGCTCGTGCGCCCTGACATGCTAAACTCTTATAGCGCTTTAGGTAACGAGCATTATCCACATCGAGACGGGTAAAGTTTAACCACACCTCGGAGCGCGTTCACTCCGCCATGTGTGTGTGTTGCTGCATGTAGCAGCTGCGTGTGTGTAAACTGCCCCGCCCCCTCGCACACAGGCGGGAGAGAGAGGTCTCTCGCCTGGACTGGAAAGATCGAAAATACTAAAAAGACACATTTTGCACGATTTCTGCGTCTTAGAAACGGAGTTGGCAACACTTAAACTGCAATATAATGTTTGTGTAGCAATAATACATATATTTTTTACATGTCTCCAGTGCCGATAAAAAGACCGTTAACATCGGTACCACGGTCTTTAATAATTCAGCCCCGGGGCTCGGTACCCATCCCTAGTGACAGCTAAATCTGTGTGTGTTCATAAGGCATCAGTCTCATACAGTGTGTGTGTGTGTGTGTGTGTGTGTGTGTGTGTGTGTGTGTGTGTGTGTGTGTGTGTGTGTGTGTGTGTGTGTGTGTGTGAGACTCACCTCTCTCCCCTTGTGTGTGACGAGGGCAGCGAGGGGTTTGGCGTAGAAGCGGCTGAAGCTGAAGCCCAGGCAGCCGTACATGCTGTTAGCCGTTAGCTTCAGAGCCTTCTGACGGATATCATACTGACGGAGAGACAGACAGCGGATATTAGAATAGCTCGTTCTCTCAAACTGCAGTTGAGGTTACCCGTGTGTGTTTCAAGGCTCTCTTGTCATCATCAGCGCGTTGTGTGTGTACCTGCAGGTAGAGGTCCGAGTTGAGGTCCTGCTGCTTCATCAGCTGTTTGACTTGTTTTCGTCGCTCCACCAGCTTCCTGATTTCTTTGGGCAGGATTCCCATCTCCAGGCTCTGATCGGGAACTTCGGGAATGTCATCCGACCCGTCCTCCTGTTACCGGGGAAACAAGAGATGGAAGTTTAGTTGGGCATTTTACGTGTGGAAGTAAAAAAAAAAGGGGGAAGACTGGGAAACTGAGGATGTTGAGGCTCGTCACACCTCAGAACCTGAGCAATCTTTAGAGCAGGTTGCGTCTATTTAGCTACACACACACACTCCTACAATGAACACACACCTCGTTGTTCTTCTTCTTTGCGTTGTACGCCTCCCTCTGCACGGTGGTGAAGCAGATGTTGAACTCCTGGATGATGGAGGGGTACAGACTGTTGAAGTCCAGCAGCAGAACAAACTTGTCGTAGAAACCTGCAGAGAGAGAGAGGAGAGGTTTTAGAAATGTGCACAGAGATGAGGACTTAAAACAAAATATTAAACACTTACCAACTTTAGGATCCAGCACCAGACCTCCGGCATACGCTGCCTTCTTCTTCCTCTTCCCTTTCCCCCCGTCTTCTTCTCCCTCCCCCTGGGACACAGGGACAAAGAGAGACCGATCATCCAACATCTGTCACATGTGTACTGTACTAAAAACACCTTATCCCACATTTTCATGTTTCACTTTTCCATGACTTTGAAAAGAAAGTGATGTATACATGGTGTGTGTGTGTGTGTGTGCGTGTGTGTGTGTGTGTGTGTGTGTGTGTGTGTGTGCGTGCGTAAGTGCGTGCGTGCGTGCGTGTCTTCACCATTTCCATCTGAGTCTTCTTGAAGGACAGTTTGTCGGGGACGATGTAGTTTTTGTCGTGGAAGGCGTGAAGCAGCAGGAACTCGTTTCTCTCGGCGCGACCGCCCATCAGAGTACGAGACTGAGAGGGGAAGATAGAAGGTGTTTACAAAACAACATGACCTTCAGACAAAAGGTAAACAACAATCTGCAGATGCTTTTTGTACTTCGGCTGTTCAATGAGCGACGACAGCTGCTTCCTGGAATCTAAGGAATTTAAGGAATTTAAGTCTTTATCTGTTTCTAGTGCTCAAAAGGTTTTTCATAAGTCGGTGCTGCAGATATTTGAGTTTCAGCCAATTGTAAGGTGCGGTTTTAACGTATTTTCAGTTTGATCCGAGTGATCCGGTCAGACGAGCTCTGCTCACGTCCAGAGTGGCTTTTTGCAGATCTAACTGAGGCGAAAGAGGGACAGGTGTTGTACCATGACGTTCCCAGCGATGTTGGTGATCTGCAGGGCGAGCGGCAGCACGTTGAGCTCACACATCATCTGAAGGATCAGCTTAGCGTCCATCCAGGTCAACTCCAGCAGGTAGAGCAGGTGCGGAGAGTCACTGACACACACACACACACACACACACAATACTTTTTGAGTCCACGTTGATCAAAGGAGTTATTGAAAACATGTTCAGTAACTTTTTTCTGTTGCTGCGTACATGCGAAACAGAATTGAACGTTTGTTATCTTTGACATGATAGATTTAATAGTGCAGTTTTCCATCTATTACCTAAACCACTAATCCTTACGGGAAAATCACATTCTTTGCCATGTATTTATCGGGAAGTTGACAAAGAAAGATGATAAGTAAACAGTATGTCGTGCAGCCAAAGTGGAGAGGCTAAGCCGGTGAAACGTGAGGAGATGTAAGCAGCGGTTAATTCTGAATGAAATCAGGGGCAGCTCAGGTTGGAAGGACCCTTCAAGGACATACACACCTGTAGAGGTTCTTGATGTCTTCCTGAGGGATGGTGGCTCGCTCCGTCTTCAGCACCTGAGCAGCCAGTTCAGTCAGGTGGTAACTCTTACAGCGAATCAGCTCCTTCGCTGAGATCTCCACGTCACACACCAGACGCCCACAGGTGGCGCTCTTCTCTGCAAAGGAGCCGCGACCCTGCCAATGCAGCGAAGTTAAATGATGAACGATGTGATATATGAAGCAGTCGTCACATACAGAGCATCAGCTAGTTCCTGAACGGTGTCCTTCCCATCCGAGAGAGGGAGTCACGCAGTCACAAGATGGAGGAATACCGGTTCTTGTGGGTACTCACACATCCTGTCATGAACAAAACACTTTTTCTGAAATGTTGGCTTTTTTCTGAAAATATCAAAATCTCAGAATTCTGACTTTTTTCTCAAAACCCAAAAATTATGTATTTTTTCTAAATATAAAAGAATTATGTATTTTTTCTAAATATAAAAAGAATTATGTATTTTCAACATCTCAAAATCATGACTTTTTCTCAAAATTCAGATTTTTCCTCAATTCTAACTTTGCTCTGAAAATCCTCACTTTTTTCTAAAAATCCAAAAATTATGTATTTTTTCTCAAAATCCAAAAATTATGTATTTTTCCTCAAAATTCTAACTTTTTACTCAAAATCTCAACATTTTTGTCAAAATCCTGACTTTTCCCCCCAAAATATAAAAATTCGGACTTTTTCTCAAAATCAAAGAAGAGAACCGCAGTGACGCGTCCTAAAACCCGGAAGTAAGTCAGCATTTTTACCACGTCCGGTTCCTTCGATAAAAAGCAAAGCAGTTCCTCCAGAGGGTTTTGGAAAACAGCTCCAAATAAGTGTTTGACACAAATTGAAGAGACCGATCACGTTTTGTTCTACGACATTAAATCCATCAGCAGAGACCCCGCTGAGTTGACGTGTCTGAAAAACGATGGTTGTTACCGAGCGGCTGAACAGGACTACAGAAGTCGTCCAGGCCGTTTTACGTCATTACGCCGAACACGTAAACACTCCTCTGAGTTAGTTTCTGTTCAGCTTGAAAGCGAGTCCCTGCCTCCTGCAGAGTGTTCCAACACTTCAACTCGTTCCATCTAGAATCTGTGTTTGAATCTGGATCTGAAGTCGGCGTGACGTTGAAGCAGCGACCCTGCTGTAGCTCCTTTATAGCATAGCGTTAGCATTTTGCTTCTAGCGACTAGATTTACAATTAGAAAATTATAAAAGTAGGGTAGACATGTGGAGATTATCCGGCTGAACAAAACGTGATCCGTCTCTTCAACGTGTTTCAACCACAGACCTTAGTTCAGCTATTTTCCCAAATCCTATGGAGACATTGCATTGCCTTTTGACGAAGGAACCGGAAGGAGTTTACACCCGGGTGTTAGGACGCGTCCCGGCGGTTCTCTATTCTGACTTTCCCAAGGAGCTCTCATTCTCCTCACCCCGAGTTTGGGCATATTCGATCTCCTGAGGCGTCCGATCTTAGACCAGTGGGGCACCTTGCAGACGTTGATCCTCTGCAGAATCACCTCCAGGTCGAAGCCAAAGATGTCGTGACCCTGCAGGAAGAGAATAACGATAAAGCATGCTCAGATGTACCACGACTCAGGAAACACGTGCATAGAATCAGTCCAGCATCTTGTACTCACCACCAGGACATCGGGGTCGATTTTGTGCATCTTGGCGAGGAAGAAGCCGAGCAGAGTCCGCTCTGTGCCAGCGATCTCCACTTTACCGTCCTGACAAAGGACGAGTCAAAGGCAACTTTATTGGCAATCTCAAAATATGTTTGTACACAGAAAGATCGAATTACTGCTTCTCACAGTCCCGAGGTATAAAATAACACGTTCAAATACAAGAACACTCAATAATTACAAAAAATAACCGTTTACTTCAAAATGTGTGAGTCAGATACAATGAAAAAACCGATGATATATTCCATTAAGTCTAATATAATCTACTTTTTGTGAAAACTTAACTCCTGTAGTAACGTCGTGGTATTAAACTGCACACGTCTCCGAACAATGGGAGACCGAGCCTTCTGCTCGTTCGCCCCGCCTCTGGAACTCCCTCCCAGATCAGCTGAGATCTGCCCCTTCCACGAGGTCTTCAAAACCGGCCTTAAGACCCTCTTCTTTCGGCAGGCCTTCCAATAAACTTTGAGCACGGTACACCTGGAGTACTGCCATTTGTATCGCTATCTCCGACTTTTATTTTTGTACTCTATTTTATTTTTTATTTTTTTATTTCTTATTATTATTACAATTATTTGTTTAATCTCTCAAAAGTGTATCAGTATCCCTTGTTGTGAAGCACTTCGAGATTTGTCTTGGCAGATGAGAAGCGCTATATAAATTAAATATATTATTATTATTATTATTAAACTCACACATGAAAAACATTCACTTTGTGGTTAATAGCAGTTTTCTCATGTTCTCTCACCTTTTTCCTCACGGCATCTTTGAAGTCGTTCACATACATTGAAGAAAGTTTCAAGACAAATATATTCTCCATCAAGTCTAAAATAAAAACTTTTTGGACGGTAGAAACTTTTAATTGAATTGCTGATTGTAGAATAGGTGATTGTATTCCTGACCCTTTAACATCCTAAAAGAGGTTTAATAATTCTCCTTTAATAATAATTTATCAATACATTATTTTTCTTACCTTTTTCTTCACGGCATCTTGGAAGTCGTAGGGGAAGATACAGTCAACCGGTTTACTGACCACTGCAGAAACAAGAAGACATTCATTAAACAGATGCAGGAAATTGTGAATTTTACCATCTTTCAGACATTCTGTGGTCAAATAAGATTTAAAGTGATATTGCATCCACGTGTTACACGGAAACATGTGTATAGTATGCATGGACAATAGACGATTGGTCTCAGATATTTGATTTGCTTTGCTGCTCAGACAGACAGACAGCCAGACAGACAGACACGTAGACACACACACACACACATACACACACACACACACACACACACACACACACAGACAGACAGACAGACACGTAGACACACACACAGACAGACAGACAGACAGACACGTAGACACACACACACACACACACACACACACACACACACACACACACAGACAGACACGTAGACACACACACAGACAGAGACACAGACAGACACACAGACAGACAGACAGACAGACAGACAGACAGACACACACACAGACACGTAGACACACACACACACACACACACACAGACAGACAGAGACACACAGACAGACAGACAGTCACGTAGACACAACACACACACACACACACACAGACAGACAGACAGCCAGACCGACACATACACACACACACACAGACAGACAGAGACACACAGACAGACAGACAGACAGTCAGACAGACATGTAGACACACACACACACACACACACACACACACACACACACACAGACAGACAGCCCGACACATACACACACACACACACACACACACACACACACACACACACAGACAGACAGAGACACACAGACAGACAGACAGACAGACAGACAGACAGACAGCCCGACACATACACACACACACACACACACACACACACACAGACAGACAGAGACACACACACACACAGACAGACAGACAGACAGACTCACCACAGAAGTGTGTCTGGTACGGAGGTTGAGGAGGAGCTTTATCCATCTGGAACTCACAGTGGACGAGAGCCGCCAGAGACACGATCTGCAGAGAGAAATCACCATCAGGAATCTGAGCATTGCAACAACAACAACAACAACATGAATAACAACAGGAAACCCTCCTGACCTCGTTGTGGTGAGTCTTTGGGTTCTGGATGGTCTTCAGGCTGATGGACATGACGGTGATGGGGGGCGGCGACAGGTCTTTGACCACCGAGACGAGATCCGTCCTCACAGCGAGAGCCTCCACTTTACACCAGCTGACCGGCTGGCTCATCAGCTCTAACACACACACACACACACACACACACACACACACACACACACCACACACCATCCAAAATATAGGTTTAGAAATATCCCAAAAACTAAATGCAAGGTGTCAAATCAGTTTTTCAAATACTAGACATGTAAAATCCTCAAACACAAGTTAATTGGATAAATTGATTTAGCCTTTACATGAAGTTCCTTTAAATCTATAGAACTCGTTAGTGCGTGCCTCCCTTGCCATTTAAAAGTTGAATTTGTAAAGCTAAATGTAAAAAAATATGGATTAAAGCAGTACGTTTCTTTAGATGTACACATGTTGTGAAGTATGTGCGCAGAATAAACAGAAATGCACCAAAAAGCTTTAAACACACGGATGTAACCCTAAAACACAAAGGACGTATTCTAAAAGTAGGACCAAGTGACTTACGTGGTGTCTTGATGTCGAGCCAGCACGGGCCTTTTATCTTCCGGCTGAGGAGGAAGTGCTCCAGACTGGAGATGTTGGTGCCAAAGGTGTGAGAGAAGGTCGCCCCCTTCAGGTCCAACGGCAGCGCGGGGAACTCGGCCTGCAGAGACAAAGAAGACCTCATGAGATAAACACAAGTTATAGCAACAAAGGCCTGCACCTTGCTTCCCGATTCCCCCACAAGTGAAGAATGGATAGATAAAGTTTATAACATATACAGAATGGAACAAATTGCCTTTTCAACAAACTACTGATGATCTGAAAACCAGTTCTATCACCAAAAGAACAAGGTTGCTTGGTCCAATTACCAACTTATTGTAATGTATTGTTTGTGTGACTGTTATTACACCTCACTTTGTCAATGATGCCTCAGTCACGAAACATCCCTTCTGTTATTTACTTAAAGGGGACCTACCATGAAAAACGCCCTTTCTGATGTCTTGTATACATCAATATGTGTCCCCGGCGACTCACGCAGCGTCAGAAAATAAAACCCTCTCTCTTTTCCTCCGTACCCAAATCTCTAAAAACGGGAGAACAACGGAGCTGATCCAGATGTGCGTCCGATATGACGTAACATCTGAAATGTGGACCCACGGGCCAATCAGAAACGTTGCTATCAGAAACAATGCCCGACTGTTTTGGACGTAATACGGTCGGTGTTTACATTAGCATCGCTAACACTCAGAGCTAACCTGTACTGGAGAGCATGTGTGTGAAGAAGCAGGAAGTAGAAAGGAACTCACCTTGTGGTGTAACCGGCAAGAGAGAAAGCCTTTGAGCTCCAGACTGTTTCAGATCCTTGATGATCCATGATATGGCGTTTCATCACGGCAGCATTTAGTTTAGACGGTAGCTGCCGGGTCCCGCATGAGCTCCGCCCCCTCCTCTTTTATCAATTTATTAAAGCTTTATACCCGAATCAGCACTTTTGAAACAGCAAGTGAAATAGAGGGATATGAGGCCGGACATATTTTTATATATTTTTATATATCTGAAACCTACGCTATTGCCTAAAAATAGCATGCAGGTGACCTTTAAGGTAGTATCTGACATATAAATGGTCAAAAATTGTACATTCTCCGTTAGCCTACGAGCTCCCTGTTCGAGCGAACGACTATTCCTTCGCAAAGTAGCATCAAATTGTATATGCGCTTAACTTGTCCTGGATTGGATTTTTTCCGATTATTCCCCTAGGAGGAGTTTGCAAAAATGTGCTTAAAATGCATGAAAAAACGCAAATTTTCAAAATGGCCGACTTCCTGGGGGGCGGGGCTAATGGAAGGCAATTTGAAATATGTGTGCAATCATAAGAGCAATGTGTATACAGCGTTTCGTGAACATCGGAAAAAACTATATGCGAGTAGTTTGGAGTAATTTGCGACATGTAAATTGTCAAAATTGTGTCTTCGCTGTTAGCTTCCACGATTGAGCCATCAACTATTCTCTTCGCAATTTAGCATCACGTCGGATATGAGCTGAACTTGTCCTGGATTGGAATTTTTCCGATCATTTTCCCAGGAGGAGTTCGCAAAAATGTGAACATTGTATAAGATGCATATCAGGAAAATAGAGGACAATGAGAAGGGGAGAGTTTCAATGTATACTGTCCCCTCATTGCAGCCGGTGAAATGTCCTCAAATGTCTTCCAAAACACGGCCTGGACCTAAAACAACAAGATGAGGTGCGTCCACTCACAGAATATCTGACTTCCAGGTACTCGCTCTGAGAGGGGATGTCAGGGATCTCAAAGGCGTAGCTCTTCTCCACTTTCTGCAGAAGACAAGCCAGAGTTACGCACACGTCAAACCTCACACATCTCTACAGTGTGTGAGCCGGGTTAGCGCCCACCTTGGATTTGAATTTCATGATCCTGAACTTCTCGGAGAGCTCGTTAAACTCCTGATAGACGTCCATCATCCCCACGGGAGAGTCGGACACCTCCCCGCTCTTCGTGTTCACTTTCTGTTGAGGAAAACACAAACAAAACAGTTGAAGACTGATTATGACAACGTTGTTACTTAACCCTCTGGAGTCTACGGGTATTTTCTCGAATTTTTGATGTTTTCTTAAATCCCCTTTTAAATGTATTTCTTCTCACATGGCACCCCATGTGTTACATATCAAAATGTTCAGGACAATCTCTGGTATTGCTATATATTCAAATTACTCACCTTAGAGCACTGTTTGATGAGATAAGTAGCTCAAAAGCTTAAAATGTTACATCCGATTTTCAGAAAATCTTCAAAACTCTTGTGAAAACACAAATGTTCTCATGTGATCGAAATGTTTTGGTGTTTTAGATTTGGTTACCAAAGTCTTAGGATCACAAAAGCAGTGAAATATTTGAATTATACTGTATATAAATGTGTTATTCATGTCTAAAATGAAAAAAAATGTATTCGAATTTTGAGTAAAACAGGTGTTTATCACTCTACTTTCACCACAGCAGGGACTGAGATACATCAGGACTGAATAATGACTTCATATTACATACCAAGGTTCATGTGATGTGTACAAATACAAATTGAGCATTCAACCTTTTCTTTCAACCAACAATTTATTATAAATATGTTTTTTTCAACCAACTATTTATATAAATATAAGAAACTGGAAAATCTCACTATTTACAATATTGAACATCAGAACTTTCAACCAACTATTCATTATAAATGAGTATATAAGTAAGTATCATTTAGACATGTTACCACACCTTGTAACACAGAAATAAGAGCAAATCTGTTTTACTACAAGTGATGTTTTTAACTGTATAAAAAGCGGAACACAAAGTATTGTTTCCATAACATGTTGGCGGGAATGAGAGAGCGGGAAACGTACATATTCCCTCGGCAGGAGGTACATGGTCCTCTCGATGTTCTTCACGGAGACGCAGCAGCTGACGTGAGACGCAGCAGACTCAATCCACACTTTTCCAAACAGGTACACCACACCTGGGCCAAGGAGGTCAAATGTCAGGCAACGCTCCAGAACTTCACTTTACATCATAGCGGAAGCCAAGGTATTTATATCGCACATTTTCAGACACAGAGGCGATTCAAAGTGCTTCACGGCATCATTAACACTCAGCGAGAGAAAGGAACACGGTAAATAAACACAATGGAATATCAGATTCATAAAACACATGCATACAAGAGATTAAAAACAACATTGTAAATACGCTAAAACAAGTTAAAAGGCTTCTGGGTAAGCAGATGAAAAAGTAGTGTCGGTATGCTGTACCTGGTTGGTTGTAGGCGTCTTCGAAGGCGTCCAACCAATAGAAGCGGAAAACCTGCTCCCCGTCCGCTCCCTCCACCAACGGGAGTTTGCTGGAGTCGACCTGCACCTCCACTTGAGCCTCGCTGACCCCTCCTTCCTCCTGCTGACCCCACGAGCTGCCCGCCCTGCTGGACCTGCAGGAGGAGGAGAAGAAGAAAGACGCTAAAACTGAAGCTTCGATGGCAACTCGTCAGGTCTTAGCAGGTTGGCCCGGTGTGTTTTTTTTAACGCTGCTATGGACAGTCTTGCACTAATGTACATTCTCAAAGATATTGAAGTGACTGTTGTTTTTGTATATATTGATTGTTGTGCTTTTATTATATATACATGTGTCTTTTGATTGTGTATATATAGGTGTATCAGGGTTTCCGTTTAGCTGGTAAAATGTATTAAAAACCGGTAAATTCAAAACCTGCCGGTCAAAATGTCTGGTAATAATTAGGGAGGCTCCGATCGATCGGCCGCCGGTCATTATCGGCCGATATTCACGCTTAATAGTTTGATCGGTGCTCTCTATAAAGGCCGACCAGGAGAGCTGGATCTGATCGATGTGGACATAAACGCGAGTGAAGTTTAACCGGACGAGAGAGAGATCAGATCAGCTGCTGAGTCTGAGGGAGCTCTGCATGATCACCTGAAGCCCCGCCCACTGTTTAGCAAGCTGCAGGAGCTGCATGAGAAACTGACGGGCTGTCAGGAGAGAGAGGGAGAGAGAGGGAGGGAGAAGAGAGAGAGGGAGGGAGGGAGAGAGAGAGAGGGAGGGAGAGGGAGAGAGGGAGGGAGAGGGAGAGAGAGGGAGAGGGAGAGAGAGGGAGGGGGGAGAGAGAGAGAGAGAGAGAGAGAGAGAGAGAGGAGAGAGAGAGAGAGAGAGAGAGAGAGGAGAGAGAGAGAGAGGGAGAGGGGAAAAGAGAGGATCCGTTTCTCCCGTGTTTCAAAGTTAATGTAAACTTTTGAATAATGTACGTTATCTACTACAAGTAGTTTGTTTGAATGTAATAATTATGTTGTCTGTCTGCCTGCCTGTTTTTAAATGGGTAAACCGCTTTCAAATGGGGTTTTCAAATGATATTTATTTGGTAGTCATGAACATCTGTTTATTTATTTGATTGTGTGCATTAGGTTTGTTCCGACTCTTTTGCAGGGTGGGTGTATGTTTAAAACAAATGCAAATAACATTTGTTTTAAATCAAATCTCTCCGTCTGTACACACAAACTGACAGAGTGACAACAAAGTTGACTTTAATGCATTTTTTTCAAATCAAGATTCAACGTTGTTCTTGACATATTCTGACCCGAGCTCCTCCCACAGATATAAGGACACATCTATATTTCCTGAAGCTGTGGGAGCAAACAAAGCCGACTTACACTAAGACAGGATCCTGAGGCTCTGCTTTCGGCTCCACCTTCACTTCTGCTGCTTCAGACGGAGGCTCGGGATCATCTTTAACCGCAGGCTTCTCGTCCTCAAGTCCGACCTCCATCGGCTCGTCAAAGTCCACCTCATCGAACCCCAGAGCGTCGTCCGCTGAGAAACACATCGTCACAAAGAGGTGAGTGTATGCTTGTTGCTAGGATCAAGAAAAAGCTAGTTGCATTTAGAGCTGGGCTGAAGTGGAATAGTCCGTTCAGCTTAGGAGTGAAATGACCCGGAAGTCCCTCAGTGGCAGCCGTGATAAGAGCCGTTCAAATTCTCTACATGAAAGGAAAGGAGGTTTCAAGCGTCCTTTATAACCTCCTTTAGCTTAGGAACCACTGGACCTCCCTCACCGAAAGGAGAGGAGAAAATGCTGCCCCACAATGCCTTGCAGCCGCAGCATTTGCCGTCACTCAACAGTCGGCCGTTCACGGAAACAACCGATTATGACGGAGAAATGATATCATGAAAGTTACGGTGCTTATTAAGCATTTTAAAACGTAGGTGGTAAGTTGCCAAAGTGCTTTGTTCTGAACGTTCATCAGTATTATAATCAAAAAGAGAAATATGAACGTTAGTTTTCACTGAAATGATAAAATAAAGTCAACATTTCAGTCTTTACTGAGCTGTGTGGGGTTTGTTCAACTTTTAAAAGATGCTTGAATGGTGATATACACAGTGATAGATGTTAAGGACTGACGTTTATAATAAATACATTTGTATTGATTTTAAGATCTTTAGTTCATACAATCATACGTATTGGGATCATTGGTATTAATGTGGACCGGAGGGAGAGGGTGACGAGCAGAAGTTTCACTTTCCTTTTTTATTTCAATTCCAGCTTTGGTCCTGAAGAATATGTTTCTCTGTTGTCCACGTTCATAAAGCAAAGCAGCAGCATCAGAGCACGGTGCAGAGTCTCCAGATGAGTTTACAGTAGTCCCTCGTTCTTATTGAACATCCATGTTGTAGTCCGCTGTATAGAAAACTGTGGTTTCCATGGTTACCCCACAGCAGCAGACGCACATTCAGGACGTCCGCTGGCGCATCATAAACACGTCGGATAGTGAAAGTGCATTCGATTCTCTAAAGTACCGCAGTCTCTTCTCCTAAGTCCTTTTGAATTCTCCTATCCACTATCCCATAACCCCGTGACGTTTCACTCAGAGGTCAAGGGATAGACGTTAGCAGCTGATCTTTGGACTATCCGACTGCAACCCAGCAGAGATAAGTGGACAGCTATCTTAATTAGTGATATGTTACGTTCACGATTCTTTTGAACGGTCTTTGGTACGAACGAAGGGAACCGAGTCGTACTTGGGGAGAGCCGTTCTTTTTATTGTCGGTTCACTGCTTGCCATAAATCCACTCGCCTTTACGTGAACAAGCTTGATTTTGTTCCCCAAGTGTATTCCCGGCCCTACTCTGATTGGTTAGGTTTGGGCAGGAGTGTCTGATTGGTTAGGTTTGGGCAGGAGTGACTCTGATTGGTTAGGTTTGGGCAGGAGGAGTGAGATGTTGTGGGCTAGGGTTAGCCAATCAGAGGCAGAGTAGGCGTGGGTCTAGGGCGTAATTTTTTTTGCGTGCGATATTAAGGAGGCAAATTAACTCAAACACGTCATGTTACAATTATTTTGCTGCTTGCTACAAAAGGAAAACTCGCGCGGCTCTCATGTCGGGGGTTCTTGAGTGAGTGACAGCAAACCACCGATCAACCGGACCCGGAGATCAAAGGTAAAAACACTGAATAAAGTCGTTTCATGTGTTTCTCCAGTTCGGCGCCGCTAACCGAGCTAGCTCAGCTCGTTGCTCCGATAACTTAAGATCCAGACGTCCGTGAGTAAAATCCTTCATCCGGTTAAATATAGTTGGACACATACCAATTGTATCATTAAAGCTCAAGAAAGGATGGTTTGGGACAAAAAAAAACGGTCTTTTCTTCAATTCCTGTATGTTTTCATATCATATATCGTAATCTCAACGAAGTGAAATGCTTTCGGTGTTGGACTTACAAAACATTTAAAGACATCACCTCGGGAAAGGAATGGAATGTTTCGAATGCGAACCCTCCGTCTGTCTCACCTTGCTCTTCCTCCATCTTCTCCACTGCCGCCCCCTTCTTCTTCACTTGAGCAGCTGATGAAGAGGAGGGGAGGCGGGATGAAGGTCGGGGGGTCGGGTCAGAGGGCGGCGGTCTGATGATGACCTTCGCCTTCTGCCCGCTAGCCGACGGTGACTCCTGGTGCAGAAGAGACAGACAGGTGAGGAGAATGTGACGTGGCTCGTGATGAAGTTTACAGATGCTTCATATGGAAGCTCGCGGGATACCTTCTGCCTGATGGAAAAGGGGTTCCTGGGGGGTCCCAGGGACTTCTTCTTCTTCAGAGCGATCCCCGGAGGAGGAGTGAGAAGAGACGGTTTCTGGGGAGACGGAGGGAGAGAGAGAAATAGAGAAATGTAGTGGAAACAATGCAGCCAACATTCAGCCTTCTCTAGACCAAAGTTGGCGTTCGGTGTGTCGCCGGGAGCTTTTACGGATTCATCCACGATGTTGAAAATGTTTTAAGAAAATGTTTAAAACATAAAAAGGTTTTAAAAAGTTATTGTTTAATGTTTTAAGGAGGTGGCGCTGCTCAGCCAATCAAATCGGTGCAGTCAGTGAATCAGCACGATACACACACACACTCACACACACACACACAGTCACACACACACACAGTCACACACACACAGTCACACACACACACACACACACACACACACACACACACACACACACACACACACACACACACACACACACACACACACACACACACACACACACACACACACACACACACACACACACACACACACACACACACACACACACACACACACACACACACACACACACACACACACACACACACACACACACACACACACACACACACACACACACACACACACACACACACACACACAGTCTCACACACAGTCTCACACACAGTCACAATCACTCACACACACACACCTGTTTCTCTCTTGGTGTGTGTGTGAGTCATTTCTGGACCTCTTTGAAATGCATTATAGCAACAACACCAACAACAACAGCAATAATAATTGGAGGGGGGGGGCTGTTCTGATGCGCTCACCTTCCCACACTTTGAAACCCCTGCTCTATGCGATTATGGTACCAACCTCAGAGTGCAGGTCCTGTAAGATGTCTCCCAACAGGTCGTCTTTGGACAGATCCACGTCTTTCTGCGGGACAGACGATCATCAGACGGTCGATTCAAAGACAGGAGACGTTTATTTCCAGAAAAGACCCAGACGTAGAAAACTCACCTCCGCCGGTCTCTTCACGTTGCTGTTCATGAAGAGGCTCTTGATGGTGTTGGACTTGGCGACGACAGGTTTCTTCATATTCTTCTTTGAGGCTGCTCCTTTGGAACCGGCCTTTCCTGCAGACAAAGCGTTTCACACAAACATCACTACCGGTACAAAGCTATTTACTGCACACCGCCCCACTCTCACGGTACGTCCACGCAGCAGCTTCAGACGAAACGTCCACCGCTTCCAACGCTTCTCTGCCCGTTGACTTTGAATGGGGATGACGTCACTTTGCCTCGCTTTTCCCCGAACTGCATTGTGGGGGAGCGAAGCGGAGATTTCCAGGATTCAAAAGTTGAGCAATGTTCAACTTTTGAAGCTGAGCTGGAAGCGTCAGCCAATCAAACACGTTTATGCAAATCTGACAGTCGAAGCGCTAGCCAATCAAACCGCGTGTAAGCAGGGAGAGCCAGACCGCAGTTCATTTCCTCATATTCCAAACGAGAAGTTACGGTAGCAAATCACCCGGTTCTTTACGACCAGAACTATTACCGGGATCCAAACCGGAGGAACCAGCATGGAGGGAGGAGGCAGAGACAGTGGGGGAAACTGGTAGGGTTTCACCTGTTTGGGGAGTTTATATATATATATATTGCTCGCATAACATCCCCGGGGTTTTTGCTTTGCATGTCGGGGGCGGGAGATCCATGTGATTGGTTGTTGGTCGCAAAAAATCCCCAAGCTGTCAGACACGCCCAGCTCCAAGATTTTCAATATTTTTGAAAAGCTGCTGTGTGGACGTACCGTCACAGTAACCTTTTATGCTCTTAACCCAGGGTTCATACAGACTTCTCCAGGACCTTTCCCTAATTTTCCATGACCAATAAAATAACTCTTTCTCAGCGGTGCCACTGACAACGGTTTATTTTAACCTGGAACAGGAAAATAAGGTCTGCATCTGAAACATGTCGTGCCTATCTAACAAATCAAATACTAGCTTCTACTAAAGCAACTCAAACCTCTCACCAGAAAAACACCTCGTCAGTTAAAAGCCATTTTACGTTTCATTACGATGCGATACAGTATTTATCATCATTATAGTATTACTATTACGGCGATTAGATAAAATATAAATTATATTTGATGCAACTTTGGTTAAATTTCCATGACTTTTCCAAAACTTTGGGAAAAATATTGTTTTCCAGGCTCTGGAATCAGCATTTTGAAATTCCATGACTTCTCCAGGTTTTTAATGACCGTAAGAATCCTGTTGACCTTTTTCACATATTTTATTCAATATGCTCCTTAGATAACTTTATATAGTTCAACTTTTTTATTTTACTTTCTCTTCATAGCATCGTGAAGCACCTTGAGATGACGTTAAGCCCTGAGCCTGTTTTTCAGGCCTCAGGGAAGTCACACACACACACACACACACACACACACACACACACACACACACACACACACACACACACACACACACACACACACACACACACACACACACACACACACACACACACACACACACACACACCACACACACAAGCAATGTTATGCTCTGAAAACTGAACCCTAGGCTCAAACTAGTAAATGTGAATTATCATTTCAAAGTGACAGACACATTGGATTAACCCAGGGTTTCCCAAGAGCCCCCCCAAATGACTCCTGTTGGAAGTTGCGCCCCCCCCCCCACACACACACGGGGGGGGGCAACAGCGGTGATTAAAGTTTAAAAGTCTCAAAATGCTACAACTGCTGTCACAAACTGGATGAATGTGAAGTGTTTTGTTGAAGGAGGATGAAAGCGTAATCAAGGAGCACTATTGAGCGACTTTGAAGGTTATTGGACTCAGGATTAATTCATCTGGATTCCCGCTGTATGAAGAAATGAAAGGAGGCGCAAGAGGAAACAATTCACAAAGGGATTAAACTGTTTAAAACACATGTTCAAAGTAAGCCGGATTTTGCCGATGTGTTTATGTGGATTCAAAAGTCGTAAATAATCAAAATGGAGGAGACCGATCTGATCGGAGCAACTGACAAATAATCCAACTGAAACCGGCATGGACGATGACTATGCTTTAAACATGCGCTTATCCAGACAAGCCTGGTTTGGACACTTAACGCGCAGAAGAAACATTTCTATTAAAGAACGAATTTCTGTCTTTTTATGCCTTTAATACCAACTTGAATTTGTATTAAAATTAATTAGTCAATTATATTTTATTGTAATGTTGAGACAAGGCTTTTAGTGACAATCATGTATTGCCTTACAATTATATGTACAAAATAAAAAAAAGTTTAAAAAAGTCTAAATATGATATTTGGCCTCAAATCATCTGAGGCCTGGATCTTTCCCCCAGGCTGGGAACCTCTGGATTAACCTCTGGACTAACCTCTGGATTAACCACTGGATTAACCTCTGGATTAACCTCTGGATTAACCTCTGGATTAACCTCTGGATTAACCACTGGATTAACCTCTGGATTAACCTCTGGATTAACCACTGGATTAACCTCTGGATTAACCTCTGGATTAACCTCTGGATTAACCTCTGGATTAACCACTGGATTAACCTTCAGCAGCGTGTTTAAACTTCCTCCGTGAAGCTACGTGTTGTGATGTCTGTTTTCGCTTCCCCTGTCGCGAGTCCGCATCGCTCAGTGATGATACTAATATTTCTGGAATCCGTGGAATGTCAGCTTGCCAATCGATATCTTGTTTGTGCAGATACGATAAGTACTAAGGGGATTTAAGCTGTGAGTGCTGTGCTAAGTGCGATAGCATTTTTCCGCTCAGGGCTCATTTGGACACTTCTTGTGAGACTTGTGTTTTGTTTCGGTAAAAATGGTTCGTATCGTCAGTTAGCCGAGTTCCTTCCCGTTAAGAGAGCGTGGAACATTAATAGTTTCAGAAATGTTAAGACGCCCTGAGACACAAAAGCTTAACAGGTTAAAGTGTGCTATGTAAATGATATGCATTATCATTATGAACGTTTACCTTTGTTGTTTTCTACTACATCATCGTCCAAATCATCGTCGAAGATTTCTCTCCCGTCCTCCACGTATCCCGTCCCGTCTGAAGAGAAACTCTCGCATCAGAACTCCAAAACAACTCAGTTAAAACATGTTATCTTTTCATATATCAAGGCATATTCTGACGGTGTAAACACGCGAGCGAGACTCACCGTCATCAATGATCCAGTCGTCCTCTTGTCGTCCTCGTACCATCTCAGAGTACTGCTGCTCGTCCACCTCTTCGTACACGCTGGAAAACTTCTCCACCTGGAAGACATGAAGACTTGTTAGATATCCGTATCATTTCTAAATGCTTGATAACGGCAGAGAATCTAGAACTATCCGCATTCTTACAATATTAAAGTTTTACATAAAATGAATTACAATTGAAACTGTTTGTCAAAGATAACCCTGCCACACGTGTTTTGCTGTAATGTATATGTATTTGCAGGTACATATTATGAGAGTATTATGACTTGTGCACGTAGTTGTCCAATAAAGCTGATTCCGATCATGTAAAGTCACATTAATAAAGAAAACATGCACCTGGAAATGAAAACGATTAAACACAGATGTTTACTATTAAGTGCCTCACCTCATATTTGATCTTCTCGCCCCTTTTGGCTTTCTTCAGTTGCTCCAGAGCAGATTTCCTGCCCGTCTTCTCCTTCTTCTCTCGTCTGGAGCGAGACATGGCCAGCCCCCCAGCATCTGAGGCGCACACACACACACACACACACACACAGGTGGAGTAAGTACTCAGATCTTGTGCTTGAGTAAAAGTAGAAGTACTCAGATCTTGTACTTGAGTAAAAGTAGAAGTACTCAGATCTTGTACTTGAGTGAAAGTAGAAGTACTCAGATCTTGTACTTGAGTAATACTAGAAGTACCAGAGTGTAGGAATACTCTGTTTCAGTAAAAGTACTGCATTCAAAATGTTCCTCAAGTAAAAGTAGAAAAGTATTCTCATCAAAATATAGTGAAAGTAGCGACAGTAAAAGTAGTCGTTGTGCAGATTGGTCCATTTCAGAATAATATATATGATATGTTTTATAATGATTGATCATGAAAGTGTTCTCAAAGCTGGTGGAGGTGCAGCTAGTCTGAAGTACTTTGTAGACTGCAGGGTAGCTGGTGGAGGTGCAGCTAGTCTGAAGTACTTTGTAGACTGCAGGGTAGCTGGTGGAGGTGCAGCTAGTCTGAAGTACTTTGTAGACTGCAGGGTAGCTGGTGGAGGTGCAGCTAGTCTGAAGTACTTTGTAGACTGCAGGGTAGCTGGTGGATTTACTCCAGGTGGAACTAAAGTCTGATTCAACACTTGATTATATTTCACATCATTCATCCAGATCTGTGAAGTAACTAAAAGGTATTAAATACATGTAGTGGAAGAAAAGTACACAGTAGAAATACATTACATACTCAAGTAAAGCCTGAGTACCTCAACTTAAGTACAGTACTTTAGTAAATCTACTTAGTTACTTTCCACCACTACACACAGACATGACGACCAGGAGCCCGGTTTGAAAGCACAGGTTGCAGACATTTAACTCAACAAATACTCCAATAAAGTCACATGTTGCTTTTGCATCTGCTTCTTAAAGACAAAGACATGTAGGCATTTTGATAACGCTATCTAATTATTGCTGTAATGGATTGTAAAGAGTGCTTAATGTTACACACAGCGCCAGAACATGACAGGTGGCTAACTTAAATACAATATCTACCTTACTCTATGACCGCTTTTAAACATTCGTAACACAATAGTCATGTAGCGAATTCTGGCCTAGTTTAAAACACATGCATGCACTCACTAAAACACACACATTGTGAACGGCCTCAGCATGTCCCTTGTTATGGATTGACAACAGTAAGCTAATGTTAGCTAACTCGCCCTGTGTATTGTAGCTAAATTAAGCTAGTATTCAACTCGATAACGAGAACTCACCGCCGTCCGGAGCATCAGGAGCATCCATATCTTTCTCTGGGTTAGAAACCGGAGCCATAACTTTAATAAAACTTTAATAACTGTGACGTTTTGCTCACTGACTGGCAGGTCAACACAACAACAGCACACACCGCGCGCCAAATCTGCTTCCCGGGGAAAGTCATACGCAGGAAGTGACATCACGAAGCTGTAAGCCAATTAAAAGAAGCGCTGCAGTTTCTACTCTGACCACAGGAGGGCAGTGTTGGTCCATCGTGTTGTTTAATGTACAGGATTCAAAAGGTGTGTAAACTGTTAAATATTATACATGTTTTATTAATTAATTCAATAAAATAGATAAATACAATTTTAACATTTAAATGAATGTTTCTTTTTAATTTATTTATGTGTATTTATTATTATTTCTACATTCCTTTCTTATTTTTATTTCATATATGATTTTATAGTTTCCTACACAGACATCCAATGAGGCAGATTGTATCAATGCATTTCCAGATACAAAATACACACATAAAGGCAAACACATTAATAAATAAATAAGGATTTAAAAATAAAATAAAATGTACATATATACACTTTATATACATGTAAACTAACATACCATTTGGACATATAAACAATTATTTTGACCCTGGACGTGTAAATGATGCATATATAACAATAATACAAACGTAATAATTACACATAACATGTATAAAAACACCTGTAGGAAACACCAGTTTGTAGAGGCATTATCCTTTACCTAAAAACGAATCAATCTTATATGTACCACACTGAGGTGGTTTCAGCACTTGCTTTTCCTCTAATTGGCTTTTTCACATGCATGGCTATATTATAACAAAAACATTGTTTCCATCAGAATAAGTCTTGTCTAAGGTGCCTGTGGTGACGCCACGCTGTTTTCAATTTCCCGGCAATAACAACACCAACTTTTATTTAAGTGAATGCCTGCTCGTTTCCATGGACACCGGTTGGCACAATGGGCTCCTGTCCCAGATTGGGGCCACAGCGACATACAGTGAGGCCAACAAAGAAAACACAAAGAGGGTTTTGTCCTGCGTCCCTGCAGCCTATTTGGCTTTTGTGCCGTAAATAACTGTGGTAATTCATATGTGAGTGAAGACCTGTTCAGTGAAGAGGGGTTCTCTGTCATGTCGGTGACTTTCGAAGTTGTTTGTGCGTTTTTTTAGGTTTCAACTTTTATTTTGAAACACATTGTTCACTTTTTGTTGTATTGACGCTACAAGTTGCACATGCATGAATGAGGCCCTGCACTGCAGAACAATAGGGAGGGCTGTAGGTCTGCTAAATGGACCGTGGAACAAATGGTCGAAGCTCATCAGCGCTGAGCAGCTGATCTGTCTCTGGACACAGTGGACAGACAGGCAGGCAGGCAGGCAGGCAGGCAGGCAGGCAGGCAGGCAGGCAGGCAGGCAGGCAGGCAGGCAGGAAGCTGCTGCTGCCTCGGACTGCACAGAAACCAGTCAGAGAAGCGAGTTAACACTTTACTTTACATATTGTTCGGGTTTTTGGATTACGATGGTGAAACAGCGACGCGTCAGAGCGCATTCCTGTTGCGCGTCGGTTTGTTGCAGGAGAGGAACCCACACGGTAAGGATGCAACTTTCACTACATTATTCTAGTCTAGTCGGTTACTGAAAGTTTGCCAAAAAGCTGGGGACAACAGAAAATAAGCCTTGTTTAGCATATTAACAATCCTTTTGAAAGTGCAAAATACACACTCGAACAACACTAAACCATACATGTTATATAAAGCTGAATCTTGTTTCCAATATCAAGATATTTTGGTATTTGTTTACAAAACCTCCTAAAAGCAGAATCTAAACGACTCAAATACTCTCCATGTCTCCTCTCGGATTGCATCTCACTGATGGTGCTATGATCCTGTCCACCAATCCTCTCCTATCTCACTGCCTCTCTGTTGTATCTCTCCTCTGATTGGTCCTTTTCCTGGAGCTCTCTCCTCTTTTCGGTCGCCATGGAGAGAGCTCGTCAGCTCTGTGCACAAAGATCGTGTATTCAACACAATGAATCACTCACAGGAAACAATATAAGATGTGTTGTATATTTAGCCCATAGCCATCTTCAACAGCCGGGTCGTTCCATTCGGTGCCATTTAGGTCCCCACCACATTATATCATATGTTTTGTATTTTAAAGGTCGAATGCTTATTTTTTAAAAGCTTGGTTTTAAATGTGTATACCCTCTACCATAAAACAACAATGTTATTTAGCCAGGATATTCCAAATTCTAAACACTTTAGCACAAGTAGGCCATATTGCTGTGTCCCCAATCATGTTTGCTCAACTTCTGTAACGATATACAAAAAGAAATCAAATAAATACAAACAAATTCCACATGTTTGTCACTGTTGTATTGTATAACCCTTTTGCTAATATTCCTCACCAAATTAAATTGTTGTTATTAATTAATTTGTATTGAAAATAAAGTGTGTGTCCCCTGATTGAATGTCCCCCCTGTTACTCTGATTTGAATCCCTGGACACGCCCCTTTACTATTCTACTATTTGTATGACTCAAGAAGAAGAAGGATACGTTTTGAGTGGGAAAATCAACTTCAACGTTTTTTTAATGTTTTAAAGAACTTGACTGTTGCGGTAAAGCTTAACATGTCCACCCTGTTATGCTCATTTTTAGTGGAACTCATCATTTGTTTTACATTTAGAAAATATGGTGAATATATCTATCAAATATATGTTTATATGCTAGCTTGATTAGCATCACACGTAGCAATAGCCGAGTTTAGCATAAAATGTCCACCCTGTTACTATTGTTCACAGCAACAGGGTGGACACACAGTAACTGGGGATGGTAATTAAACATAATATCCTGAGCTATTTATATATACCAGACATTTTTCTTATACTTTAACAAGCCATCATTCAGATTAAATAAAAAAAACATGGGAAATTATGTTTTTTAGTTTTGAATACCCTAGCTGAAATGCTAGGAATGACCCAGCGCTTGTTTTTTAAACAGCCGTCAATGCTTTTGAACATCTGCAGCATTGAGGACAGATGTGCAAGGAGGGGTATGACAAAAACACAAAGCCCAATAAGCTGTCAATATATCAAACACCAACAAATACAAGAAAATGTCAAACAAATAAGCAAACACACACACTAACACACACTGACTCGGGCAGGTAAACAAAAATACATTATAAAGGGAATTGTTTTTGTTATGTGTTAGTGGGCAATACCACATTACAGATGCACTGCACACAATAGCATCTCCACTACATTGTCTTTTGGCCATTTCATTTTCCATGTCCTTCTTGCAGCATCTTTTCAACACTTCCAGTCTTTTGTTTCCTCCATGTTTGTCAGGCTCTGAGCCAGATGTGTATACTCTAAAGGCAAATGTAATCAACTCCTACACCACTGTTGCACCCTGGATGCTTTAAAAGGAACATATTTGCAAGAAACCCCAGATTACGGCAGAATTCTTTATTGTTATGGTCCTGAGAATTCGCTTCGGAGTGATCCCTCCTCCCAGCTCTGTGCAGCAGGGCATCAGAGAGGAGGAGAGAGAGAGCGGGGAGTGGGCGGGGCAAGAGAGGAGGGAGAAAGAGACACAGGGGTGAAGAGGAGGAGAGAGGCAGCGTCTCTTACTGATGCTGAGTCACATTACAGAGGGACCAAAGCCGCATCCCATGAGTCTTTGGGAATCATGGAGGAGCTCGAGCACACCTGCCCTCATCCACGGACGGTAGGGCATCCGAATCAGTATTTTGTGTTTTTATGCAGTGTGTGTGTGTGTGTGTGTGTGTGTGTGTGTGTGTGTGACACGGAGGCAAACAAAGGCTCCTGCCCCCTCCCCTGTTACGAAACAGATCCTGTCTTTATCTGGGGGATATGCCCAGACTGCTGAGTGGACAGCAGCGTGTGTTGCCAGAGAAGGAGGGGGTTCACACAATGGACGTGGATGCTGGGGGGACATTGCAGCAGGAAGTGTTATTCCTCATCGTGTCTCCTCATCCCTTCCCTCCACCCTCGTCCTCACTCTCGGTGTAATCCCTCTTAGGCCAGATGTTCTCTGCTTGTGCCAGAGCGGGCTTTACTGATAGGCCCGTGTGAGTTTCCCCATCTGCTCTGTGCTAGTGTCAGCCACCCCGAGGAATCATAGGTGGTGAGGGTGCATCCTCAGCGTCGCCTCCTGCATCCTCAGCATCTCCTCCCTTGTTGTTGCTATGATGGCTAGCACTGTTTACCGACAGCTCGAAGCGCTTAGCATGACCGGACAAAATGTTCAAATGCGATCTGAAAAGCAGGTGTGCAAGAAAGGCGGGTGTGAAATCCATTGAAGGAGTCTCAAATTGAAAGCGGTGTTACAAAAATAAATGTCAAGCTTAATCTTGCGGCATCGTTTCAAATGCAGCATCCAGTGTAGGAGTTTGAGGCTCTGGTCAACACCTAAATATGCCAGACACTGGTTATTAAACCGACATTGAATCCACTGCAGCGACAGTTTTGTACCTCGGATGTTTTGAACTCAATATATTTGCATGAAAGTCAGGACGAGTAAAGAGTTCCTCCCTTTTTTGATCCTGAGAATTAGAATAAGCCACTCCTCTTTTCCCACCGGGCCCAAAGCATCATGGGTGCTTCCTCAGCACCTCCTCCATGATGCTTTCTGTTGTAGCTCTAATAGCTAGCACTGGATACCCACAGTTTGCAGAGAAACTAAATGACCGGACGAAATGTTCAATCTGAAAAACCAAGGGAAGCGGATGTGAAAGCTGGTCTCACATTTAAAGCCGTGTTAAAACATTAATGCCTTCTGTCTCCTCCTGCTGCTGTGACTCTGGCTTTCATATATTCTGTTCCTTGCATGCAGATAGTCTTTTAAATCGCTGCCAACACTTCTGATTAATCAGCGATTCATATAATGAAGTGCAATAGCATTTCATCAACCTCAGCACAATACAGAAATCACCATGAAGTATTACACATTATAAGGAAATATGTTATATAAAGCACAGAAAACCAAAGTTAGCAAAGAAAATATAGTGCTAAACAAACCACAGACAAATCGTATAATATCTAAACACAATTGAAACTTGAATCGTGCAAGATAGAGTCATGTTTTATATATTATAAGGGCTAAGCAAAAAAAGAACATGTAAGTTAATCTTCCTTGCCCAAAAGTCATCATTCCCTGTCAGAGGAAAGTGTTATATGTTATTCTAAAGTTCAAAAAACCACATACAAAATGTCAGAAACCTGAGAGAAGAATTTGAAAAAAAACCGCCATCAAACTGATTTTGTTGAGCATGAAGGTTAAGTGAAGTAAAATCACTCTTTGTCAAAGGAGTGGCGTGGCTCTAAAAATATTCAATCTGAAAATATTCTAAACAACCCCACTCAAACATCAACTATCCCTTTCTCTGCACTGTTATTAAAAGCGCTGATTTTACATTCGCCCGTCCCCGTCTGTGTCCCCCCGGTCTGTTTGTTGCTGTTCCTGGAGGATGCGATGACGTGGGTTTTCTCCGTTGTCCACAGAGACCGAAACTGTTTCCATTTTATTTTCATCCTCCTCTCACACTCCCACTGCTTTCTGCTCCGTGCACACTCCCTTTCACATCCAGTGACTATACCCCGCAGTCAACAGATGGCAGACAAAGACACCTTTTCCAGGCGTTGCAACGCTTTAACCTTGATGTAGCAGTCGACAAGCACCAACCGGCATCGTCTGCTATCCGACTCGTCCTTGTCTGCCTTTGTTTCCTTGTCGCTGCTTAATTTACATTCATGTATGGGTTTCTTCTCCCCGTCCAAATCCCCACTGGATTCACATCTTCAGGTTATTCTTTCCTTTGCATGTTACTCTCGACAGCTCTGCCCTTGTTTTATTCCACATTGTAATGCACATAGAAGTAGGCTACATGTCTGCACACATGATCAATAACCCCGAGTGCAGCTGTCGCAAATATGGATCATGCATCGGCTTCGGTCAGGGTAACCTAATGGAGGTCACTGTAAATGTGGAAAGGGCGACGTTAGGTACCACAGAAGGGATGGGGGGTGGACATCCGTCACAGTGAGACACATGAGCTGCATTATATATATATAACCCCGTCTCCTTCTCCTCCAGACTCTGACAAAGCCGGCCATCTTTGCCAGGGAGAGCAGTTGTGATTGTCGCGCCCCTCATGAGAAGCTCACCATCGCTCAGGCCCGCAGAGGCACCCCAGGTACAGGAGAGCATTTCATTTAGCTGACACCTTCATACAAAGAGACTCAGTGCGTCCAACCATAAAGAAACAAACTGAAAATAGCAAGAATCCTGCAAGGACGTTAGCTATAAGAGAGGTCATTGTACTGTGAGTGCTAGAGAGAAGACCTCCTCCAGCCCCTCCTTCTTACAACTATCATCTTTATCTTCATTATATGCATTTATTCTCCCTGTCTATAGCTACATTAGCAACTGCTTTTGCTTTGCTTTTCTACTACTATACTGTGACTTTACTTCAACTACTGCATCTACTGTTTCCTCTGAAGTTACTCCGAATATCACAACAACTACTTTTGCTACTGCTATTACTGCTACTACTACTATTACACTAGTGCTCATCTCTTTTACCAGAACTGCTACTCCTGATGGGCCCTGGCTTTCAAGAAACAAAAACAACGAGAGACTTATTAAACTACAAAAAAAACTAGAAAGAGACAATGCAACCTCTAACAAGAGGCCAAACATAACTACAACGGGACACATAATGGCCGCAAAGAGACTTAAAGAGACACTAGAAGACTACCAAGCCACACACAGAACTACAAAGAGACACTAAAAGACTACAAAACCACACAAAGAACTACAAAGAGAGACTAGAAGACTACCAAGCCACACACAGAACTACAAAGAGACACTAAAAGACTACAAAGCCACACACAGAACTACAAAGAGACACAAACTGACTACAAAGCCACACACAGAACTACAAAGAGACACTAAAAGACTACAAAACCACACAAAGAACTACAAAGAGAGACTAGAAGACTACCAAGCCACACACAGAACTACAAAGAGACACTAAAAGACTACAAAGCCACACACAGAACTACAAAGAGACACAAACTGACTACAAAGCCACACACAGAACTACAAAGAGACACTAAAAGACTACAAAACCACACAAAGAACTACAAAGAGACACTAAAAGACTACAAACCGCACAAAGAACTACAAAGAGACACTAAAAGACTACAAAGCCACACAAGAACTACAATGAGACACTAAAAGACTACAAAGCCACACACAGAAACAACAAAGAGACACTAAAAGACTACAAAGCCACACAAAGAACTACAAAGAGACACTAAAAGACTACAAAGCCACACACAGAACAACAAAGAGACACTAAAAGACTACAAAGCCACACACAGAACTACAAAGAGACACTAAAAGACTACAAAGCCACACAAAGAACTACAAAGAGACACTAAAAGACTACAAAGCCACACAAAGAACTACAAAGAGACAAACAGACTACTAAACCGCACAAAGAACTACAAAGAGACACTAAAAGACTACAAAGCTACACAAAGAACTACAAAGAGAAACAACAGAACTACAAAAGACGCGTTCACACCGGAGTACTTTTCCCCGTACTTTTCCCGCTTAGTTCCGTTAGTACCCCTTATGTCGCGTTCACACCAAAACTAGTACTTTAGAGTACCGGGAACTTTTACCCCCATTTTCAGTGCCTAGAGGTGGTACCAAAAAAGTACCAATTTCTGATTGGCTGGGCGAATTGCAAACCACGCCCCGTAAAACTCTGAAAAGTTTTTTGAAGCCGCCATTGTATTTGCTGGCATTAGCATTATTAGCGTTAGCATTAGCCCAGCGCAGAAACGCAGAGAGACTAACTTATGGCACACAAAAGAAAACATGGGAGCGGTGGAGATGAGGAGGTGTCGGCGTTCTGGCGATTTACTCTGAAGGCTTCAGTAGAAGCTGCTGGGAGTCCCAGCAGCTTCTACTGAAGCCTTCCCCAACTCCGGGGACTTCCGGCCGGGGACTTTGGGCGGCAGTATACGCCGTGAAGTGGTTTGCGGCCTGCCAGTAAACCCAAAGCAGAAGAAGAAGAAGTGATGTCAGCGGCTTCATTTGTGTAATCTTCCCTCAGGGAAAAGTACTCCGGTGTGAACGCGATTGGTGCCCTGGGGCACTAAGTACGGCAAAGTACTTGGTGTGAAAGCGGCTAATGAGAAACAACAGAACTACAAAGAGACACTAGACGTAAGACTACGAAGCAAGACACGTGACTTAAAGGACTAAAAAGAGACAATAAATGGCTTCCAAGAGACACATAGCAATTACAAAGAGATTCCCAAATAACTACAAAGAAACACAATAAGACTACAAAGACACATTTAAAGGATATAGGAAAAGAGCATGAACAGGCTATTAAATAAAAGATACTCAAAATGACTGCAACGACTACAGAAAGAAGCAGAATTACTCTCACCATGATGAGGGTTAGTTGTGATGTGTTGTACTCTTGTGTGTCTGCAGTGGACCGGCCCGTCAGAGTGTACGCAGATGGCATCTTCGACCTCTTCCACTCGGGGCACGCTCGTGCTCTCATGCAGGCCAAGAACCTTTTCCCCAACACCTACCTCATAGTAGGAGGTACACACACACTCACTCACACACACCCTTACATCCTCCTAATATCCCTCCAGATTTGTATCACGGTGATTAATTAGCCTCTGTGTGTTTGGCTCAGTGTGCAGTGACGAGCTGACCCACAAGTTTAAGGGCTTCACGGTGATGACGGAGTTCGAGCGTTATGAAGCACTGAGACACTGCCGCTACGTGGACGAGGTTCTGAGAGACGCTCCCTGGACTCTCACACCGGAGTTCCTCGAGAAACACAAGGTGTGTGTGTGTGTGTGTGTGTGTGTGTGTGTGTGTGTGTGTGTGTGTGTGTGTGTGTGTGTGTGTGTGTGTGTGTGTGCGCGCAAGGCAAGGCAAGTTTATTTATATAGCACTTTTCAACACAAGGCAATTCAAAGTGCTTTACAAAAAATGAAAGACATTAAGAAAATTGCATTTTAAATCAGTCAATAAAAAGAAAAGCTAATAAAATAAACATACATGGATAAAAGTTACAGTGCAGAGTGTGTGTGTGTGTGTGTGTGTGTGTGTGTGTGTGTGTGTGTGTGTGTGTGTGTGTGTGTGTGTGTGTGTGTGTGTGTGTGTGTGTGTGTGTGTGTGTGTGTGTGTGTGTGTGTGTGTGTGTGTGTGTGTGTCCAAAAAGGTGCATTCAGTAGCTTTGGGAATAGCTCTTAAAGGTCCCATGTCAGGCTTTTCCGGTTATCACCCGTCCCCTTGTTATGAAGGTGTTTCTGCATGTGACGGTCTGCAGAGTCACAACCCCTCAAAGTACACCCTGTAGCGAGTAAAACTCTAACACAGAGAAGACCTGTCTGCTGCCCCAGAACGCCTCGTTTGACATTTCTCTTTTTCCATTGTTTTACTTCTTGGGTATAGTGACGTAACGTAACGTCCGCGGAGCCGTTACGGACAGTGTCTCGCTGGCTCACTGGTGTGAGGTCAGCGAGACAGCGAGACACTGCGGAACTCAGCCTGAGCACACACACAAACCTTCGGGCTGGGTTTCGCCGTGTCTCGCTGTCTCGCAGACGGCCATTGGGCTCACAGGGAGGGGAGGGGCGGGGGGGGACAGGAGCTCCAACAAGCCGTTTAGGACAGAGAGTGTATACACATACTACACAGAGATGCTGTTTGAGAAGCCAATGTGAGTTTGGAACATTGAACAATATAAATGTATTTTAGTTAAACCTCAACAGTAGAAATGGCCATGACATGGGACCTTGCATCATCCCATAATCCCCTCTGTTTCAGCCCTGTTTCCAAAGTGCTGATTCTCTGGGGGGAGTTACTTTGGTTGCTGATTGGCTAATGGTTACTCAAGCCAAAAAATCGTTATGAACATCACAAAGTGGCCAAAATCTGATCAGCTCATTTTCAGACAGGTTTTTATAGAAATTGATCAAAAGAGAGAAAATCTTTGTTCCTGAAACTTTCAGAGTCTCTTTCCACAGAGGGACACATGGTGATGTAGAAGAGACATGAAGAAGAGGGGACACATGTTGATGTAGAAGAGACGTGAAGAAGAGGGGACACATGTTGATGTAGAAGAGACATGAAGAAGAGGGGACACATGTTGATGTAGAAGAGACATGAAGAAGAGGGGACACATGTTGATGTAGAAGAGACATGAAGAAGAGGGGACACATGTTTATGTAGAAGAGACGTGAAGAAGAGGGGACACATGTTGATGTAGAAGAGACATGGAGAAGAGGGGACACATGTTGATGTAGAAGAGACATGAAGAAGAGGGGACACATGTTGATGTAGAAGATACATGGAGAAGAGGGGACACATGTTGATGTAGAAGAGACATGAAGAAGAGGGGACACATGTTGATGTAGAAGAGATATGAAGAAGAGGGGACACATGTTGATGTAGAAGAGACATGAAGAAGAGGGGACACATGTTGATGTAGAAGAGACATGAAGAAGAGGGGACACATGTTGATGTAGAAGAGACATGGAGAAGAGGGGACACATGTTGATGTAGAAAAAGACATGGAGAAGAGGGGACAACATGTTGATGAAGAAGAGACGTGAAGAAGAGGGGACACATGTTGATGTAGAAGAGACATGAAGAAGAGGGGACACATGTTGATGTAGAAGAGAACATGAAGAAGAGGGGACACATGTTGATGTAGAAGAGACATGGAGAAGAGGGGGACACATGTTGATGTAGAACAGACATGAAGAAGAGGGGACACATGTTGATGTAGAGAGACATGAAGAAGAGGGGACACATGTTGATGTAGAAGAGACATGAAGAAGAGGGGACACATGTTGATGTAGAAGAGACATGAAGAAGAGGGGACACATGTTGATGTAGAAGAGAACATGGAGAAGAGGGGACACATGTTGATGTAGAAGAGACATGGAGAAGAGGGGACACATGTTGATGAAGAAGAGGGGACACATGTTGATGTAGAGGAGACATTAAGAAGAGGGGACACATGTTGATGTAGAAGAGACATGAGGAAGAGGGGACACTTGTTGATGTAGAAGAGACATGGAGAAGAGGGGACACATGTGATGTAGGAGAGACATGAAGAAGAGGGGGACACATGTTGATGTAGAAGAGACATGGAGAAGAGGAGGGACACATGTTGATGTAGAAGAGACATGAAGAAGAGGGGACACATGTTTATGTAGAAGAGACATGGAGAAGAGGGGACACATGTTGATGTAGAAGAGACATGGAGAAGAGGGGACACATGTTGATGTAGAAGAGACATGAAGAAGAGGGGACACATGTTGATGTAGGAGAGACATGAAGAAGAGGGGACACATGTTGATGTAGAAGAGGACATGAAGAAGAGGGGACACATGTTGATGTAGAAGAGACATGGAGAAGAGGGGACACATGTTGATGTAGAACAGACATGAAGAAGAGGGACACATGTTGATGTAAGAAGAGACATGAAGAAGAGGGGACACATGTTGATGTAGAAGAGACATGAAGAAGAGGGGACACTTGTTGATGTAGAAGAGACATGAAGAAGAGGGGACACATGTTGATGTAGAAGAGACATGAAGAAGAGGGGACACATGTTGATGTAGAAGAGACATGAAGAAGAGGGGACACATTAGGGGACCATTTATGTAGAAGAGACATGAAGAAGAGGGGACACATGTTGATGTAGAAGAGACATGGAGAAGAGGGGACACATGTTGATGTAGAAGAGACATGAGGGAAGAGGGGAACACATGTTGATGTAGAAGAGACATGAAGAAGAGGGGACACATGTTGATGTAGAAGAGACATGAAGAAGAGGGGACACATGTTGATGTAGAAGAGACATGAAGAAGAGGGGACACATGTTGATGTAGAAGAGACATGAAGAAGAGGGGACACATGTTGATGTAGAGGAGACATGAAGAAGAGGGGACACATGTTGATGTAGAAGAGACATGAAGAAGAGGGACACATGTTGATGTAGAAGAGACATGAAGAAGAGGGGACACATGTTGATGTAGAGGAGACATGAAGAAGAGGGGACACATGTTGATGTAGAAGAGACATGAAGAAGAGGGACACATGTTGATGTAGAAGAGACATGAAGAAGAGGGGACACATGTTGATGTAGAAGAGACATGAAGAAGAGGGGACACATGTTGATGTTAGAAGAGACATGGAGAAGAGGGGACCACATGTTGATGTAGAAAAGACATGGAGAAGAGGGGACACATGTTGGATGAAGAAGAGACGTGAAGAAGAGGGGACACATGTTGATGTAGAAGAGACGTGAAGAAAGGGGACATGTTGATGTAGAAGAGACATGAAGAAGAGGGGACACATGTTGATGTAGAAGAGACATGGAGAAGAGGGGACACATGTTGATGTAGAACAGACATGAAGAAGAGGGGACACATGTTGATGTAGAAGAAGACATGAAGAAGGGGGACACATGTTGATGTAGAAGAGACATGAAGAAGAGGGGACACATGTTGATGTAGAAGAGACATGAAGAAGGAGGGGACACATGTTGATGTAGAAGAGACATGAAGAAGAGGGGACACATGTTGATGTAGAAGAGACATGAAGAAGAGGGGACACATGTTTATGTAGAAGGACATAAGAAGAGGGGACACATGTGATGTAGAAGAGACACTGAGGAAGAGGGGACACATGTTGATGTAGAAGAGACATGAAGAAGAGGGGACACATGTTGATGTAGAAGAGACGTGAGGAAGAGGGGGACAATGTTGATGTAGAAGAGACATGAAGAAGAGGGGACACATGTTGAGTAGAAGAGACATGGAGAAGAGGGGACACTGTGATGAAGAAGAGGGGACACATGTTGATGTAGAGGAGACATTAAGAAGAGGGGACACATGTTGATGTAGAAGAGACATGAGGAAAAGAGGGACACTTGTTGATGTAGAAGAGACACGAAGAAGAGGGGACACTGTTGATGTAGAAGAGACATGAATAAGAGGGGACACATGTTGATGTAGGAGAGACATGAAGAAGAGGGGACACATGTTGATTGTAGAAGAGACATGAAGAAGAGGGGACACATGTTGATGAAGAAGAGAGGGGACACATGTTGATGTAGAAGAGACATGAAGAAAGAGGGGACACATGTTGATGTAGAGAGACATGAAGAAGAGGGGACACGTTGATGTAGAAGAGACATGAAGAAGAGGGGACACATGTTGATGTAGAAGAGACATGGAGAGAGGGGACACATGTTGATGCGAGAGCATGGAGAAGAGGGGACACATGTTGATGTAGAAGAGACATGAAGAAGGGGGACACATGTTGATGTAGAAGAGACATGGAGAAGAGGGGACACATGTTGATGCAGAAGAGACATGGAGAAGAGGGGACACATGTTGATGTAGAGGAGACATGAAGAAGAGGGGACACATGTTGATGTAGAAGAGACATGAAGAAGAGGGGACACATGTTGATGTAGAAGAGACATGAGAAGAGGGGACACATGCTGATGTAGAAGAGACATGAAGAAGGGGGGACACATGTGATGTAGAAGAGACATGAAGAAGAGGGGACACATGTTGATGTAGAAGAGACATGGAGAAGAGGGGACACATGTTGATGTAGAAGAGACATGAAGAAGGGGGGACACATGTTGATGTAGAAGAGACATGAAGAAGAGGGGACACATGTTGATGTAGAAGAGACATGGAGAAGAGGGGACACATGTTATGTAGAAGAGACATGAAGAAGAGGGGACACATGTTGATGTAGAAGAGACATGAAGAAGAGGGACACATGTTGATGTAGAAGAGACATGAAAGAAGAAGGGGACACATGTTGATGTAGAAGAGACATGGAGAAGAGGGGACACATGTTGATGGGAGAAGAGACGTGGAGAAGAGGGGACACATGTTGATGTAGAAGAGACATGAAGAAGAGGGGACACATGTTGATGTAGAAGAGACATGAAGAAGAGGGGGACACATGCTGATGTAGAAGAGACATGAAGAAGAGGGGGGACACATGTTGATGTAGATAAGAAGAGCATGAAAGAAGAGGGGACACATGTTGATGTAAGAAGAGACATGGAGAAGAGGGACACATGTTGATGTAGAAGAGACATGAAGAAGGGGGGCTACACATGTTTGATGTAGAAGAGACATGAAGAAGAGGGGACACATGTTGATGAAGAAGAGACATGGAGAAGAGGGGACACATGTTTATGTAGAAGAGACATTGAAGAAGAGGGGACACATGTTGATGGAGAAGAGACATGAAGAAGAGGGGTACACATGTTGATGTAGAAGAGACCATGAGAAGAGGGGACACATGTTGATTGTAGAAGAGACATGGAGAAGAGGGGACACATGTTGATGTAAAGAGACTGGAGAAGAGGGACCATGTGATGTAGAAGAGGACATGAGAAGAGGGGACACATGTTGATGTAGAGAGACATGAAGAAGAGGGGACACATTTGATGTATAGAGGGACACATGTTTGATGTAGAAGAGACATGAAGAAGGGGACACATGTTGATGTAGAAGAGACATGAGAGAAGAGGGGGACACATGTTGATGTAGAAGAGACATGAAGAAGAGGGACACATGTTGATGTAGAAGAGACATGAGAAGAGGGGACACATGTTGATGTAGAAAGACATGGAGAAGAGGGGACACATGTTGATGAAGAAGAGACGTGAAGAAGAGGGGACACATGTTGATGTAGAAGAGACGTGAAGAAGAGGGGACACATGTTGATGTAGAAGAGACATGAAAGAAGAGGGGACACATGTTGATGTAGAAGAGACATGGAGGAAGAGGGGACACATGTTGATGTAGAAACAGACATGAGAAGAGGGGACACATGTTGATGTAGAAAAGACATGAAGAAGAGGGGACACATGTTGATGTAGAAGAGACATGAAGAAGAGGGACACATGTTGATGTAGAAGAGACATGAAGAAGAGGGGACACATGTTGATGTAGAAGAGACATGATGAAGAAGAGGGGACACATGTTTATGTAGAAGAGACATGAAGAAGAGGGGACACATGTTGATGTAGAAGAAGAGACATGAGAAGAGGGGACACATGTTGATGTAGAAGAGACATGAAGAAGAGGGGACACATTTGATGTAGAAGAGACGTGAGGAGAGGGGACACATGTTGATGTAGAAGAGACATGAAGAAGAGGGGACACATGTTGATGTAGAAGAGACATGGAGAAGGGGGACACATGTTGATGAAGAAGGGGACACATGTTGATGTAGAGGAGACATTAAGAAGAGGAGAGGGGACACATGTTGATGTAGAAGAGACATGAGGAAGAGGGGACACTTGTTGATGTAGAAGAGACACGAGAAGAGGGGACATGTTGTTGATGTAGAAGAGACATGAATAAGAGGGGACACATGTTGATGTAGGAGAGACATGAAGAGAGGGGACACATGTTGATGTAGAGAGAGAAGAAGAGGGGACACATGTTGTGAAGAAGAGGGGGACACATGTTGATGAGAAGAGGGACACATGTGAGTAGAGAGACATGAAGAAGAGGGGACACATGTTTGATGTAGAAGAGACATGAAGAAGAGGGACAACATGTTGATGTAGGAAGAGACATGAAGAAGAGGGGACACATGTTGATGTAGAAGGAGACATGGAGAAGAGGGGACACATGTTGAGATGCAGAAGAGACATGGAGAAGAGGGGACACATGTTGATGTAGAAGAGACATGAAGAAGAGGGGACACATGTTGATGTAGAAGAGACATGGGAGAAGAGGGGACACATGGTGAATGCAGAAGAGACATGGAGAAGAGGGGACACATGTTGATGTAGAGGAGACATGAGAAGATGGGACACATGTTGATGTAGAAGAGACATGAAGAAGAGGGGACCACATGTTGATGTAGAAGAGACATGAAGAAGAGGGGACACATGCTGATGTAGAAGAGACATGAAGAAGGGGGACACATGTTGATGTAGAAGAGACATGAAGAAGAGGGGACACATGTTGATGTAGAAGAGACATGGAGAAGAGGGGACACATGTTGATGTAGAAGAGACATGAAGAAGGGGGGACACATGTTGATGTAGAAGAGACATGAGAAGAGGGGACACATGTTGATGTAGAAGAGACATGGAGAAGAGGGGACACATGTTGATGTAGAGACATGAAGAAGAGGGGACACATGTTGATGTAGAAGAGACATGAAGAAGAGGGGACACATGTTGATGTAGAAGAGACATGAAGAAGAGGGGACACATGTTGATGTAGAAGAGACATGGAGAAGAGGGGACACATGTTGATGTAGAAGAGACGTGGAGAAGAGGGGACACATGTTGATGTAGAAGAGACATGAAGAAGAGGGGACACATGTTGATGTAGAAGAGACATGAAGAAGAGGGGACACATGCTGATGTAGAAGAGACATGAAGAAGGGGGACACATGTTGATGTAGAAGAGACATGAAGAAGAGGGGACACATGTTGATGTAGAAGAGACATGGAGAAGAGGGGACACATGTTGATGTAGAAGAGACATGAAGAAGGGGGGACACATGTTGATGTAGAAGAGACATGAAGAAGAGGGGACCACATGTTGATGTAGAAGAGACATGAGAAGAGGGGACACATGTTGATGTAGAAGAGACATGAAGAAGACGGGGACACATGTTGATGTTATAAGAGACATGAAGAAGAGGGGACACATGTTGATGTAGAAGAGACATGAAGAAGAGGGGACACATGTTGATGTAGAAGAGACATGGAGAAGAGGGGACACATGTGATGTAGAAGAGACGTGGAGAAGAGGGACACATGTTGATGTAGAAGAGACATGAAGAAGGAGGGGACACATGTTGATGTAGAAGAGACATGGAGAAGAGGGGACACATGTTGATGTAGAAGGACATGGAGAATTTGCATAATAGGTGACTTTAAGAGTCTTTGTGAAAACTTCTGGCACCGTTACCAAAAACGACCCGGGGTGAGACACCTGTGTGTTTATGACCCAACCCTTGTCACGTACTACTTTAAGAGTCCTCTGACTCACAGTCACGTCCTTTCATGTTCCTCAGATCGATTTCGTGGCTCACGATGACATCCCGTACTCCTCAGCCGGGAGCGAGGATGTCTACAAACACATCAAGGAGGCAGGTCAGTGTTCCAGGAAGATGTCCTGTCTTCTTCCAGCAGAATGCACCTCGAGCCGTTTCATTTCATTTCATTTCAAACCTTTATTTATTCAGATTGGTCCCATTGAGATCATAGATCTCTTTTTCAAGGGAGACCTGCAGCATATAGGTTCCACATGAAACATAAACAATAAAGGACATTATACATTATATTTACAGGATACATAGTTATAGACATTTACAAGTGCCCATTGTATCAGCAAGCATTTCATTTAGCCTAGCTTTAAAAAACATGCAGAGGAATGAGATTGCTCAGTTTCAATTCTTGCTGAAGATTGTTCCAAGCAAGTGGCGCTGCGCACATAAAAGCTGTCTTCCCTAAGACAGTCCTTGCTCTTGGCACATCTAACAAGACTACATCATGTGACCTCAGACAGTAGCTGCTTGCAACTCTCCGTGTGATCAGAGAGCAGATATAATACGGGAGTTTACCCAACAAAGCTTTATAGATAAACGTTGTACCAGTGACTGAGCCTCCGTACAGAGAGTGATGGTAAACCTGCCTTGGTATACAGGGTACAGTGATGAGTCAGCGCTTTACAATTGTGACAAATCTCAGAGCACTGTGATACGCAGCATCCAATTTGCTCAGGTAATTGGCAGGTGCATTCATATACAACAAATCCCCATAGTCCAGCACAGGTCAAAGGTCACAGAGCCTTTTCCTGGCCTCAAGCGAGGAAACAGGACTTGTTTCTGAAAAGAAACCTAGCCTAACCCTCAGTTTTTTAAGCAGGTTATTGACATGGAGTTTAAAAGAGAGACAATCATCAAGCCAGATACCCAGGTATTTGTAACAGGCAACAACTTCAAGTTTTGTTCCTTGCGTAGTTACAATATCTAAAACAGGCTCTGGTTGTCTTTTTAGCTTTTGAAAAGAGCATTACCTTGGTTTTATCCACATTTAAAAGAAGCTTTAGTTCAGAGAGCTGAGTCTGATAAGTGTTAAAAACAGCCTGTAATTTAACACCAGCCTCTGAATGGAGAGGACCTGCACAATACATCACAGTTTGAAAGCGTTGTGTTTCCGTGTGTGTGTGTCAGGGATGTTCGTTCCTACTCAGCGGACAGAAGGCATCTCCACATCGGACCTGATCACCAGGATCGTCAGAGACTACGACGTCTACGCCCGACGCAACCTCCAGCGAGGATACACGGCCAAGGAGCTCAACGTCAGCTACATCAACGTAAGAGCACCAGCATGTCAAGGTGTGACTTTTGTACCGGCCGGAAACGGACTCAAATGCTTGACGATTGACAAAAATGCTGGATGTAACAGTCTTTACTTCAATAGGGGTCAAAAAGCCGACAGAACAAACACTTGACGAGGAAGGAAGTAGAAGGACTAATAATAATAATAATAATAATGCATTACATTTTTATTAGAGCGCTTTTACAGGTGCTCAAAGCGCTTTACAATTACACATTACACATATTAGGTTTCTTTTAAAATGTTACCACACAATATATCCAGCAAAAAAAGACACTGCAACGATTTGGACTTGATGTTGAATATTCCTGTACATGTTGTAATCTACAAGAAGAGACTATTGGCCATTTTATTTTGTGAATGCTTGTATTGTAGAATATTGTTGGTAGGATGCTTTATTAGAAAAAGACGGGACAAAGGTTCAACTCCAGGACAAAGACATTCTTACGTACTTCAGGGATGATAGTGTGGATGCAGATTTTGTCTTTTTGGTGCAGTTAATTGTATTTTTAGGGAAATTTCATATCCATAAAAGAAATGGACTGAATCCAAACCACATTTTGTACTTTTTCTATCAAGAATTTAAACAATATATTTGCTAATATAAAACTAATTTGATATTTAAAAAACATTTAATCTGAAGAATCAAAATGTATTTGTCTTTCCTTTCTTCTTTATTTACTGTATGTCTCGTTGCGTGAGGAAGGGTTATTAAGAACAGGTGAACCAATCAGGGCGGGGCAGGACATCACAGAGGGAGAAACACACTGGGGCAGGAAGTGAAGCCACTAGATGTCATCATCTCTGTATCATCCATACAAGATTATTTTAGCATAATTGGTATGTCATCAAAGGTCCTAAATATTCAGGAAACATTCTGTAAAAAGTGTCGGATAATTATGAATATCTGGAAGTAATGTTGGTTTAAAAACATAATGAATATAACATGTTATGGCAAGCAAACATTTGAAGGTGACACATGGGTTAGAATACGTTTTAGATACTTTACGACATCTCAGGTTACAAAGCCTAAGATTTAGATTTATTCAGGGCTCTCAAAGCTTTTTTAACAATTTACTTTCCTCACCTCCCCTCAGGAGAAGAAGTTACATCCTTTGCTTACATAAAGGCAAACACATGTTACAGTCCACAGTCAAAAGAGCAGACAGAACAAAGTAACACAACCACTAGGACACATTGGTTAATACGTTTTAGGAAACTTCACTACAAGTTCAACCAATCAGCGTACAAAGCTTAATAAAGATTCAGATTGAACTATTTCAATTCAAAACCTTTATTTATCCAGGTGAAATCCCATTGAGATCAATGATCTCTTTTTCAAGGGAGACCTGCAGCAGTAGGTTCCACAAGAAGACATTACATACATTATATTACATTACATTCATTATATTACATTACATTAAATTATATTACATCACATTACATTTAGCTGACGCTTTTATCCAAAGCGATTTACAATAAGTACATTCGACCAGGAAGACACAACCTTGAAGAAAACAGAATCATAAAGTACATCAGACTTCATAGAGCCAAACATTTCAAGTGCTACTCAACTGGCTTTAGATAAGCCAGTCCTTTATTAGTATATAACATAAAAACATGAACAACAGAACAACAAAAGGACATCATACAGCAAAATGTACAGGGATTACAATTTACATATCTAACCACATGTACAGGTACCAACAGCATCTGATTGAGTAGCATCCAACCGAGCTTTAAAACATGTCGTGGTACTAGCTTGGTAATTTTCCATTCTTGTTGCAGACTGTTCCAAGTTAGTGGAGCTGCACATCTAAAAGCTTTCTTCCCTAAGACAGTCCTAGCACTTGGCACATTTAATAAAACCACAGCATGCGATCTCAGGCAATACGTACTTTCAATTCGCCGAGAGATCAGGGAGCAGATATAAGATGGTAGTTTACCCAACATGGCTTTGTGAATGAAAAGGTACCAGTGACTGAGCCTCCGTACAGTAAGTGATGGCAGAACCGCCGTGGTGTACATGTACAGTGATGCGTAAGTGCTTTACAATTTGTCACAAATCTACATTTTTATTTTTCCCCCTCAGGAGAAGAAGTACCGGCTGCAGAACCAGGTGGACCGGATGAAGGAGAAGGTGCGCACGGTGGAGGAGAAGAGCAAACACTTTGTCTACCGGGTGGAGGAAGAAGAGCGCCGACCTCATCCAGAAGTGGGAGGAGAAATCCAGAGAGTTCATCGGAAACTTCCTGGAACTGTTTGGACCCGACGGACCTGGGTAAGTTACTCTTCTTTAATAAAGGACTTGTAACAGAGTATTCCTACACTCTAGTACAGGGGTGTCAAACTCAATTTCATCGCGGGCCACATCAGCATTATGGTTGCACTCAAAGGGCCGGTTTGTAACTTTAAGACTATATAAAAATACATATATAAATATATAATATATATAAAATAATGTATTATATTACATCATTGCCTCCGCATTGGATTATCATCGGATAGGGTAATAAACTTCATAATTAACTACGTCTGAAAGCAGAATTATTGGGCAAATAATTGCAAGTCTCTTCACTGCGTATGTCCCAAAATGATTTAAAAAGAAAAAGCCAAATTCTGGAGAAAAAAGAAATAGAAGTGACATTTTGAAATAAAAATCTAATTCTGAGAAAAAGGAATTCTATGAAAAAAATGCATATTTTTGAAGAAAAAAACGCAAATTCTGAGAAAAAGTCATATTTGAGATGCATTGTGGGACATGTAGTTTATGGGCAACATGCTTCTGTAGCATGTAACCGTATAATAAACATATTATATTCTTTGCAAGCTCTTGTGGGGCCACATGAAATGAAGTCGCGGGCCGAATGTGGCCCCCGGGCCTTGAGTTTGACACCCCTGCTCTAGTACTTCTACTTTTACTCAAGTACAATATGTGAGTACTTCCCCCACCTCTGGTAATAACATATGTTCAATGTAAAGTGCAATTTAAAGGTACTAGTTCTTTAAAAATAAGCATTTTTCATCAGGTCTAAACCACCAGAGTCAGGGACAGACTCTTTTGAAAGAACATCCATAACATTCATCTGTTTGCGACTTTAAAAAAAACTATTTATCTTATATCATATTCCAATTCCTTGCATATAGACCAGGGGTGTCCAAACCTTTTTCACCGAGGGCCACATACAGAAAAAAATATACGAACGGCTGGGCCACTCACTAGAGGAGAGGTTTACTGCCTCATAAGTTAAGTTATAAGTCAGCACAATCAATCAAATATAGGTAAATTAAATCCCTCACATATATCCATAGGGTTTACTTTATTTTGTTACTGTACAGCTCGTCCCTTTAAAACAGAAGTCTCATTTTGCTTATGGGGGAAATGGGAAGGGTGTATTTCAAACTTGTTATGTTAAAAAGTTATTTGGCTTTTTTTATCAACTAAGATTTGTTAGAAAATGTTTTCAACTTTAACTGACTGAATTTATTTGAAAAGTGGCCTTATTAACACGTGAATAATACTGTGCGATATATTTGTACATACTGTACTGTCAAGAAAAACAATATACTGTAAGACAAGCACAAGTTTCGTTTGTGGGCCGTATTACATTATACTTTATACATTATATACTTTTGAATTTGCTGAGGGGCCGATTCAAAATGGTCCGCGGGCCGTAGTTTGGACACCCCTGATATAGACTATTCTTGCACTATTTCTATTCTATTTTATTTGTATTTACCCGTACTATGTTATCTGTTTTATTGTGTTGCACGGTTGGAGGACCTAACATTACATTGCCATAACTACACTCATGTTAAAAGCCTTGAACCTTGCATTGAGCCAGCATTGACTGTGTTCCTCCCCCTGTATAGAAACAGGTGTTTCAGGAGCGCAGTGGACGGATGCTGTCCTACGCTCTGTCCCCCCGAGGGTCTCCCTGCAACAGCCCCCCCCCGCGAACTCTCCCCCCTGCGCTCCCCGTCCCCCCCCTGCCTCCCCGCCCGCTGGCACAACGCACGGCCATCGCCCCCAAACTCCCCCAAAGGAGCGTCGGCCTCCATCAGCAGCATGAGTGAAGGGGACGAAGACGAGAAGTAGATGGACTGTGATGGACACACACACACACACGTAAACATTCACACACTTCACTCACAGTACAATGCCTGGGAACTGCACACACACACACACACACACACACACACACATACATGTAGACGTATACACACACACACTTCACTCACAGTACACCACCTGGGAACTGCTCACACTCACACACAGACACACACACACACACAAACACATACACACACCTGGCTGGATACTGAAACACTTTATCCTCAAGGAAGTAGCTAGAATGCAAAGAAGAAGGGGATCATGGGAAATGAAGTTCTGTGCTGCAGAGCTAAGAAGCCATCATCGCACAGGAAGAAGAGGATTTGCGAGAAGGTCCAGAATGCTTTGCGGCATCTTTCAGGAGGATTAGCTTTTTGTGGAGAGACTGTCCGACAGCCTTCATGGCACCACCTCACTGTCCTGTTCTGTTCATTGACAGTTCTGTCACCACTCGATGTGAAAAGACACACACGCACACACACTGTGTGACATTCAGCTCCACGTGGACAGGATTCATCGCGCGCTCGTTTAGTACCTGCTGAACTGAGAGTTAGGAATTAAAGACTGCACGTCGTAGATTAGCAGAGGTGAAGTGTTGGCACTAGAACACATAATCAGCTAGTTTGCACCCTTTAAGCATAGACGGCTGGCGAGGTGAATAAAACCAGCGATCCATGAGTCTTTGTTCCCACGCCACTAAAACAGATAAAGACTAATCATTCAGAAAATCATAGGAAGTTAAAATCAGCCTGCGGGATTAGCGGAGTCCAAACGCTCTGAGTCTGGGAGGTGGTTTTATCACCTCTGTTGTACAGCTTTGTTTGAAATCAAACGATATAATCTAAGTAGTGAATATCAAGAGTTTTGAAATGAGGTCTGTCTTAAATTAAACACGCCTCTTTTGATCCGTAAAACTTTATTAGCTTCTTGAATGTACACCGAGTCTCTGAGACTAGTAGAGAGTCATCGTGATCACCCTAATTTCCCTAAACCATCACATTAGGACACACAAACATCACAGGTATTAGAGGAAACATGTGTGGATGTTCAGCCTAACTAGCCATGTATCATTTGAAGGTTTGCCATGTTTTATCTCTCAATGTTTCGCGGACATCGTTGCTCTTTGGATTTTGATGTCAGCTGTTCATCAAACCCGGCAAACTTGGAGATGCAGCCTTTCTCTCGGACTCTGAAGATACTTGAAATAAACAATAAGCCCTCCAGGTGAACTGTCAGCAGCCGGATCATCATGTTTTTAGTCGCTTGATGTACGTAATAACTTTTTCTCCAATCATACAATAAATACTCTAATGCAATGTAGAGACCTTAACGTCCTGTACGCACTACATGTTAATCTGCACTATATGTACAAACTTTGGGAATGTGTGTCTTTTTTTATCTTTTAAATCTCAATGTTCAAACGGCTTGATCTGTAAATAAAAAAATCTATAACCAAACGTGAATCGAAAGTGCATTTCGCCTTTTTATCCAAACAAACGATGCAGGGAAATGGCACACAACAGCAACATGTTATTTATTGTCTCGTGCTGATATCAGACCGCTCCATCACCATTTTGCATATGTTTTCATGACCGCCTACACACAAGGGGGTCATGCACAAAGCTGGAGGTACAGCAGGATAGAAAACAGAGATCACTCCACACTGTACTGCAAACACATCGTTGTATACACAATATTTACTAAAATACACAAAGTAGTCTTTAACAGTAAAGGCTCAAGACGCCTCTTAAAATCACACAATTCAAACTTAGCTGTTAAACGTGATTACAGGTGGTGACAGTTTCTCTGAGCGTCTAACACTCGTTACTGCAGGTTTGTCCCTCAGGGAGACTGGCAGGTTTGAAGGCATCGGCAGTGATGAACTCTTCAGCTACTCTCCTTTCCTTTGGGATCAGAGGGCGTTGAAGGAGACGAGAGAAGGAAGTCACTTCAGATCTAAAACATTTTCTATAAACACAAAATAACCATTTCTCTCAAATATTGTTCAAAATTTTTTGAACAATATTTGAGAGAAATGGTTTATTTTGTGTTTATAGAAAATGTTTTAGATCTTTGAGTTCATCTCATGAAAAATGGGAGCAAAAACAAAAGTGTTGCGTTTATATTTTGTTCAGTGTATGAAGGTGTTCGGATACAAGTGGTGACCTTGGAACTCTGCAGATCATAATTAATCTTCTGTGTGTCCAAAAAAGTAGGTATGATGTGATTGTGTGAAGTTATTTGAAGGAAGAATATCCACGTTGGGTCAGAAAGCGCACAAATAAGTTCCCTTCATGTGATTCGTGTGACGAAAATCAAGTGTTTAGCGCTATCATTTAGTACAAAGATAATTTAGATAAGATAATTGAGACTTATATTTAACATTCAGAAGAAGAAAATCGGATTATTCAGAATTAAGTTTTGATATTTACCCCGACTCTCTTTCTAAAGACTTGATTTCCTTTTGTTTAAACAAACATTACAGTAAGATACCATTTGAACAGTTAATGCTGTTTCAATTTCAACGATAAAAATTAAACCCTGTGTTCCTCGCTTAAAATGAAAATGGTGATAAAAACAAAAATACACAAACTGTGTTCATAACTCATTCATAACATAATACCAAAAGTAGAAGGTATGAGAGCAGAAATGTCCCTCAGTATTGTCGATCAATAGTATGTGTAAATTACAGGGGTTAGAATACAAATAATCAAACTATTTTGGTCAGATTTGATCAGCACTTTGAATTGCCTTGTGTTGAAAGGTGCAATATAAATAAACTTGCCTTGCCTTGCTTGTCTTTGTTTCATATCATATTCAAGTAGGTGACTGACAAAGCTAAACATGTAAAGACATCAGCTTTGACTTTAGAGGACATTTTGTACTAATCTTTGCTGCTTTACATACCAAACAATTATCTAGAGAATAATTAATTAATCGATATCTAAAATATGTATTGGTTGCAGCCCTAGCTTAGGTGGTCGTACAGTTGACTTAAAGGAGTGAAGATGTCAAATTGAAACAAAATATTCTCCCATTGTTAATGATCTTAAATCTCCACAGCCTTCAAGGCAGCTTTTTAAAACGTAAAAAAAACTAGAATAAGAACTTCTCTCTTTAAAATAAAACTTCAAGATCTTTAAATATAAATCGTGCTCTTGATGCATGGCTTTCTTTAATGTTCCCAAAACAGTTTCTCTATGTTCTCAAGCTTAAATACAAAACTAGTGTTTACTCTGCCAACGACACACTGGCCTGATTGTGCGCTCGGTTCAAAAGTGTCTCCCAAAAGGAAGGACATGAAACCTCCTATTCTTCCCATCTGCACTGAAACTCAAACCTCTGTCCCTGCTGGTGTTTGAGCGGTAGAGACAGAAAACCTTCCCTCAGCTGACGGTGAGAAAGCAGCACGGGGTTTATTCAGCCAAAGAAAAGGTGCCACGACAATAAAAGCTACGCGGATGAATCTCATTGTCTTTGGGTGCAGAAATAAGTCATACAATTTGGTCCACACATCAGGAATGTTAAAGCAGGTCTGATCAGAGCGTTCAGCCAAGGGCAACGCTTCATCGTGCACGCTCCCAGCAGGGGTCAGAGTTATCGCTTGGCTTTGTAATTGGACTTGCTGGCGTCTCTTGGCTCTCGGCTGGGGTTGCTCCAGTCGTCCGCCTCGGGGCTCGTCTTGTAGTGTCGCAGCGCAGACTTGTTGAAGACGGGAAGACGCTCGAAGGACTCGCTGGAGAGAGCCTGGAGAAAAAAGACACAGGACGATGAGAACTCACGGTTAATTATCTTTAAAAGACGACATATAATGCTCATGTTAAGGTTAATATCAGTATGTAGTGTCTCTACTTTAAAGAGTCCTCTCCTGCTGATGTTCAGGTGTATATCAGTATGTAGTGTCTCTACTTTAAAGAGTCCTCTCCTGCTGATGCTCAGGAGTATATCAGTATGTAGTGTCTCTACTTTAAAGAGTCCTCTCCTGCTGATGTTCAGGTGTATATCAGTATGTAGTGTCTCTACTTTAAAGAGTCCTCTCCTGCTGATGCTCAGGTGTATATCAGTATGTAGTGTCTCTACTTTAAAGAGTCCTCTCCTGCTGATGTTCAGGTGTATATCAGTATGTAGTGTCTCTACTTTAAAGAGTCCTCTCCTGCTGATGCTCAGGTGTATATCAGTATGTAGTGTCTCTACTTTAAAGAGTCCTCTCCTGCTGATGTTCAGGTGGATATCAGTATGTAGTGTCTCTACTTTAAAGAGTCCTCTCCTGCTGATGTTCAGGTGTATATCAGTATGTAGTGTCTCTACTTTAAAGAGTCCTCTCCTGCTGATGTTCAGGTGTATATCAGTATGTAGAGTCTCTACTTTAAAGAGTCCTCTCCTGCTGATGTTCAGGTGGATATCAGTATGTAGTGTCTCTACTTTAAAGAGTCCTCTCCTGCTGATGTTCAGGTGTATATCAGTATGTAGTGTCTCTACTTTAAAGAGTCCTCTCCTGCTGATGTTCAGGTGTATATCAGTATGTAGAGTCTCTACTTTAAAGAGTCCTCTCCTGCTGATGTTCAGGTGTATATCAGTATGTAGTGTCTCTACTTTAAAGAGTCCTCTCCTGCTGATGTTCAGGTGTATATCAGTATGTCGTGTCTCTACTTTAAAGAGTCCTCTCCTGCTGATGTTCAGCTGTATATCAGTATGTATTGTCTCTACTTTAAAGAGTCCTCTCCTGCTGATGTTCAGGTGCATATCAGTATGTAGAGTCTCTACTTTAAAGAGTCCTCCCCTGCTAATGTTCAGGTGTATATCAGTATGTAGTGTCTCTACTTTAAAGAGTCCTCTCCTGCTGATGGTCAGGTGTATATCAGTATGTAGTGTCTCTACTTTAAAGAGTCCTCTCCTGCTGATGTTCAGGTGCATATCAGTATGTAGTGTCTCTACTTTAAAGAGTCCTTTCCTGCTGATGTTCTGGTGCATATCAGTATGTAGTGTCTCTACTTTAAAGAGTCCTCTCCTGCTGATGTTCAGGTGTATATCAGTATGTAGTGTCTCTACTTTAAAGAGTCCTCCCCTGCTAATGTTCAGGTGTATATCAGTATGTAGTGTCTCTACTTTAAAGAGTCCTCTCCTGCTGATGTTCAGGTGTATATCAGTATGTAGTGTCTCTACTTTAAAGAGTCCTCTCCAGCTGATGTTCAGGTGTATATCAGTATGTAGTGTCTCTACTTTAAAGAGTCCTCTCCTGCTGATGTTCAGGTGTATATCAGTATGTAGTGTCTCTACTTTAAAGAGTCCTCTCCTGCTGATGTTAAGGTTAATATCAGTATGTAGTGTCTCTACTTTAAAGAGTCCTCCCCTGCTAATGTTCAGGTGTATATCAGTATGTAGTGTCTCGACTTTAAAGAGTCCTCTCCTGCTGATGGTCAGGTGTATATCAGTATGTAGTGTCTCTACTTTAAAGAGTCCTCTCCAGCTGATGTTCAGGTGTATATCAGTATGTAGTGTCTCTACTTTAAAGAGTCCTCTCCTGCTGATGTTCAGGTGCATATCAGTATGTAGTGTCTCTACTTTAAAGAGTCCTCTCCTGCTGATGTTCTGGTGCATATCAGTATGTATTGTCTCTACTTTAAAGAGTCCTCTCCTGCTGATGTTCAGGTGTATATCAGTATGTAGTGTCTCTACTTTAAAGAGTCCTCTCCTGCTGATGTTCAGGTGTATATCAGTATGTAGTGTCTCTACTTTAAAGAGTCCTCTCCTGCTGATGTTCAGGTGCATATCAGTATGTAGTGTCTCTACTTTAAAGAGTCCTCTCCTGCTGATGTTCAGGTGTATATCAGCATGTAGTGTCTCTACTTTAAAGAGTCCTCTCCTGCTGATGTTCAGGTGTATATCAGTATGTAGTGTCTCTACTTTAAAGAGTCCTCTCCTGCTGATGTTCAGGTGTATATCAGTATGTAGTGTCTCTATGCTTTAATGTTTAAAGGTCTTTATTTTTTCTCATACTGCCTGTGCTGGAGCACCTCTTTTCACCCTCTGTCTGAAACCAGAGGCCAGTCTGCTCTGATTGATTAGCTGGCCGGCTCTGTTGTGATTGGTCAACTGCTCAGAGATCAGTTTCATTGGTCGCCTGCCCTTATACCCTCCTACTCTGCCTTTGTAAATAAAATAAAATAGCATGTGCGTATGTGTGAAACCGTGTTCTGTACTTTCCCATCATAAACTTTAAACATGCAGGTTATTCAAAACGAAGACAATAAAACATTTTTAATTTTTTTTTTAATGTAGAAAATACCACATTTACGATTTAACGTGTATCTGCGTGTCTGCCAGTGGCGGCCGGCCCATAGGGGCGCTAGGGGCGCGGCCCCCCCCTCTTCCCACATGTTTGATTGTCATTCAAAATTAAAAATAAATAAAAAAATATATTTAAAAAAAAATATATATTTTTAATGAACAAGGTAAATATTATATAGTTGGTATCAGTAAAATGTATAATCTACAATAAAATCTCATTTAAAATTGTGTTACGATGTCTAAAGTACTGCCTGGCGTGTATCATTACCCTCTCTCGTCAGGGCGGTAAGAAAGGAGCCCTCACTCAGCCCCAGCAGCATCCAACACATTGCTGACTGTTGCTATCTGTAAAACTATGCCGCCGAAACATAATTTCAGCCAATCAGCGTCGTCAGATCTGATGCTCAAAGGGCGGTAATTTCAGCACCCGGTGCAGTCTGTGAGTTGTTTGGACTCGTATCCAAGGTGACGCTACAGTATAGTTGATGAGGATGGCTGCGTCTGCAGGTGGAGACTAGTGGATCGCCGGAGCTGTAGATTAACATTTACATGCTTATCGTAGTTGTAAGGGCATCGCCTGTGGCACCATGGAGCCTATGTGTGGGCTGGACCTGTATTTTACAGGAAAGGAGTGAGCAGAGGGTCGAGTTGTCGATTCTTGTTCAGTTTTCTGTGACTATTTTCCTCACCCTCTCAGACTTTTAGTTGCGCGCGCTACTAAAGGGAAGCGTTACCATGGAAACCAAACAAAAAAAAGAAAATCTTCCGGGGGACCATTCGCCCGGTCCCCCCTTGTAGGTTTGCACACCATTTCCATAGCCCCACCAAAAATATTTTCCACCAGCCGCCACTGGTGTCTGCCATGTTGGAGTATTAGGGCCACAATTTCGAGAATAAAGTCGTAATAATACGAGAATAAAGTAATAATTACGAGATTAAAGTCGTAGTTTCATAAGTGACTTGAGAAGCGGACTTGGAGATTGTCTCCTTTCTGCAGGAGGAAATGGTTCTGGCCGACTACATTACATTACATTGCATTTAGCTGACGCTTTTATCCAAAGCGACTTACAATAAGCGCGTTCGACCAACAAGATACAACCTTGAAGAAAACAGAATCATAAAGTACATCAGGTTTCATAGAGCCAAACATTTCAAGTGCTACTCAACTGGCTTTAGGTAAGCCAGTCCTTTATTAGTATATAAGTGCTTTGTTAGTAATTCTATCGCTCGAAGTGGAGTCGAAAGAGATGAGTTTTCAGTCTGGAAGATGTGTAAGCTTTCTGCTGTCCTGATGTCAATGGGGAGCTCATTCCGATTCCACTACAAGGCTATCGCTCGACTCCTTCTGGATTCAAAGCCTTGATTACAAGTCTCATCGTTTCTTGTGAAACAACAAATGCCCTTTGAACAGCTCGTAGAAGTAACCAACGATAATCTTGTCGTCGCCCAGAACGGAGACAATCTCCTCCAAGTCCGTTTGGTTCTTTCTCAGAAATAATAGACATAGTTTCTTGCACAACCTTTTCAAAGTTCTAATACTTATGATAATCTGATGCTGATGTGCCAAAAGGTTAAGTATTTCGTTATTTGAGAAACCTAAAGTGCTGCTTCACAAGATGCTCCACGTTCCTCATTTGATTGCAGGACGCTGCTGTTGTCTCCTTCTCAAGTCACTTATGAAACTACGACTTTAATCTCGTAACTATGACTTTATTCTCGTATTATTACGACTTTATTCTCTTATTTTTTTTTCTAAGTGTGGCCCTAATACTCCGTCGTATGGAACAGTCAAAATATGTTAGTAAAGAAATGCAACAGGAGCCTTTTAACTTATTGGAATTAAATTCAGATCTAATCAACTCTATGCCAAAACATTCACTTCTGAGTAGCCATAACCTCCTGCGAGACGTGCAGGACCGATGTGCAAACACAACATGAAATGTGAATTATTTGGCATTTCCACATCTGTTATATCCATAGACTGTATATATAAAGGTTATATCATTATAAAGCCAAGTCAACTTTAAGAAGTAATCCCTAGAGTTGGAGGAAAATAGATTTGTATTAAATGTTGACTTTGCTTGCCGTCTTCATGCTAAGCCTAGCTAAGCTAATTCTGGCTCTTGCTCCATCCTTGTTGTACAAGCGAAAAGATAAACTAGCATATTTCTTTAAATATCACACAACCTTTGACCTTCCTGAGTCATGCTCTCCTTACCTTCAGATAGATGACGGCGTCGGTGCCAACACCATCCATGGAGTACAGTTTCAGATCCCCCTGGAAGTATCGGGCGTAGAGCCTGGAAATCGGCAAACCGTAGCCAAATCCAGCCTGTTGGGAGGGGAGAGGGGGAGGGGGGAGGGGGAGAGGGGGGAGGGGGGCAGAATGTGATTTCCCAGAAGTCATGAGCAATGTACGGTGGAAAATAGCTTTTGAAAAGGCCACATGGGGTCAATACTGGTGTGTTTTATGTAAAATGATGTAAAAGTAAGATGTCCAAAGTGTTTCTTTAGTTCAAACCCAAAGATATTCACATAATTATTATAAAACAAAGACAACATCAATATTTTTCAGACTGAAAACTGCATTTTGTGACATTTCTGCATGAAAAACGACCGATTATCCAAACATTTTGACTTGATTCTCCGGCATTGAGTCGACCAATGGCTGCAGGTTTAAGGACAAGCACTAATGGAGAGACATGAAGTGTGGTGTGTGTGCGTGCGTGCGTGCGTGCGTGCGTGTGTGTGTGTACCAGTGGCACAGTGCCAGGCTCCAGGCTGGGTGTAGGAGCCGTGGAGTACATGTAGTTAAACAGACGGTCGATCTTCCTCAGGGGAACTCCTCCTCCTCTGTCGCTGATCTGAGGGAGGAACGAGGCACAGATGCAGCGTGAGGAAGGACACACACTTACATGTGTAAAGGTGTGTGTGTGTGTGTGTACTCGTGTGTGATTTACCTTCACGGAGAGATCCTCTTTACCCAGAGTGACCTTGGCCTTCACTGGAGGTAACCCCTCCACGTTGTCCTCGTGAAGCTCCACCGTGGCTCTCATCGAGTTCTGCAAAAGTCCTTATAGAGTTAAAGTCACACTGCAATTCAATTACAATGAAAGGGTATCTACTGAGCCCCCCCCCCCTCGATGCTGCACACTCTCACCTTGAAGAGCTCGAACAGCATGTGGAACAGATGAGAGGGAACGTACACCGCCTGGATGGGCTTATCAGGGGCCTTCACTGGAACAAAACAACAAAAAGGGCGTGAGAAAAATATATATTTATTTATTAATTTACAGAACCACTACTCGTGCCAGATTTAGCCATGAAGCCTCGTTGTTATCAGCAGTCCCTAGCAGGTTGATGGCATTGATAGAAAACAAACACGCAAAGCTGGTTTTTTGATGATAATAACAGGATGACTTCATGTTTAATGCACCACATACTAATGTCATCTCCGTACATTCACAGCTGCTATCGATCTACTTGCCTTTTTGTAAACGTTACTGTCTTCCACCAATTTAATAATGTTTTGGCAACACATGTCAAGGTTCATGTCAATTGAGCCTATTACATTTAACTGTTATAGTATATTATGTCGTGTACATTTCTGGTCAAAAGAAATATTTATTTAAAAGTGTACATCTTGGGACGTACGACACATTTGGTGAAATATTAGAAAAAGAAAATCAGAATCTCTTACTGTTGAACTCTTCAATCTTCAGCTTGGGAGCAGCTAGGTAGTATTTCTCACAGAGCATCCGGGCTGTGTCGTAGGCATCTGAGGAAGCAAAACACGAGTCGGGACGGACTTTCTACTTCTCACATGTTGAACCCAAATACCTGTACTTTCTACTTCTTACATGTTGAACTCAAATACCTGTACTTTCTACTTCTTACATGTGAACTCAAATACCTGTACTTTCTACTTCTCACATGTTGAACACAAATACCTGTACTTTCTACTTCTTACATGTTGAAACTCAAATACCTGTACTTTCTACTTCTTACATGTTGAACTCAAATACCTGTACTTTCTACTTCTTACATGTTGAACTCAAATACCTGTACTTTCTACTTCTTACATGTTGAACTCAAATACCTGTACTTTCTACTTCTTACATGTTGAACTCAAATACCTGTACTTTCTACTTCTTACATGTTGAACTCAAATACCTGTACTTTCTACTTCTCACATGTTGAACTCAAATACCTGTACTTTCTACTTCTTACATGTTGAACTCAATACCTGTACTTTCTACTTCTTACATGTGAACTCAAATACCTGTACTTTCTACTTCTTACATGTTGAACTCAATACCTGTACTTTCTACTTCTTACATGTTGAACTCAAATACCTGTACTTTTCTACTTCTCTCATGTTGAACTCAAATACCTGTACTTTCTACTTCTTACATGTTGAACTCAAATACCTGTACTTTCTACTTCTTACATGTTGAACTCAAATACCTGTACTTCTACTTCTTACATGTTGAACACGGATGAAGGAGAGTTCATGTTTTCATTGATCTGGATCTCGCTGCTAAACGTATATTATTATATAAACATGCCGTTTACAGTAAATTAACTTGTTAGATTTGTGCCGCTGCTAATGCTGTGATATAACTCAAAATAAAAAACATTTCACTCATAGATCACAAATGCTCTGGCTGTGTGGTTTGTAACGATTGTATTATTATTAGGATTTTAAACTCACCAGTGACGACTTCAGCCACGCTGCAGGTGGGGTCGATGCTGCCGATGTTGTTTGGGGTGTGCAGGGTTTGTGTCGTTACCGAACAGAAGAGCTGCGCAGAAAGAAGGAATACAAGTTATTACAAAGAATGAAATGAAAGCCGTTTGAAGAGAAGGGTCAGTTACAGAAATCTACGAGCTTCTCGGATAGACGAGTGCTTCGCTGATACTGACTGGAATATGCTGAAAAATGATGAATACATGTTTAAATATATCCAAAGTTCAAAATAAGAGTTAACAAATCATGTGTTAAATACTCATGATCTACATATTCTCCAAAACCTCGAGCCCCCCCAGGAACAGGCAGTATTCGTGGTGTAATGAAATGATTTGAAGAGAAGGGCCAGTCACACAAATCTACGAGCTTCTAGGATAAACTGGAATATGTTGAATATAGTTCACCAAAATGATGAATACATGTTAAGTTATCTTCAGTACAGAAGGCTGTGGCAAGGCACTGTGAAGTATTGGATTTCTTTATTTAATGAAAAGTGAATGTGTATGTTTTATTGATATCTGATGCGTGGTGTTTCTGGGACTCACTGTGCTGGTTGATGAGCATGCGGAAGGAGATGCGGTTGGTGTAGAATCGGTCCAGGAAGTACTGGATGTTGCTGCTGATGAACGGGTTCAAGCCGAACTTCTCCTTGTACTCGATGACCCCCGCCGCCATGGTGGGAACCACGTCGTTGTGCCGGTTACGGATTTCAATCAGCAGGTCCAGGAAAACTGAGGAATAGATTACAAACATGTAATGAGAAGGGGAAATAAATAGTTAAACAAACTCGTCAATGAGCAACCTGTCATTCTCAGAGGTGGGAAGAAGTGGAGTACAAATACTTCGTTACTATACTTAAGTAACATTGTGCTGGTGTCAGTACTTTACTCCACTACTTATTTTCTGACCACTTTTTACTTTAACTTCTTACATGTTGAACACAAATACCTGTACTTTCTACTTCTTACATGTGAACACAAATACCTGTACTTTCTACTTCTTACATGTTGAACACAAATACCTGTACTTTCTACTTCTTACATGTTGAAACACAAATACCTGTACTTTCTACTTCTTACATGTTGAACCCCAAATACCTGTACTTTCTACTTCTTACATGTTGAACTCAAAATACCTGTACTTTTCTACTTCTTACATGTTTGAAACTAAAATACCTGTACTTTCTACTTCTCACATGTTGAACACAAATACCTGTACTTTCTACTTCTTACATGTTGAACTCAAATACCTGTACTTTCTACTTCTTACATGTTGAACACAAATACTGTACTTTCTACTTCTTACATGTTGAACCAAATACCTGTACTTTCTACTTCTCCACATGTTGAATTAAAATACCTGTACTTTCTACTTCTCACATGTTGAACACAAATACCTGTACTTTCTACTTCTCACATGTTGAACTCAAATACAGTACCTGTACTTTCTACTTCTTACATGTTGAACTCAAATACAGTACCTGTACTTTCTACTTCTTACATGTTGAACTCAAATACAGTAACTGTACTTTCTACTTCTTACATGTTGAACCCAAATACCTGTACTTTCTACTTCTTACATGTTGAACTCAAATACCTGTACTTTCTACTTCTTACATGTTGAACTAAAATACCTGTACTTTCTACTTCTCACATGTTGAACACAAATACCTGTACTTTCTACTTCTTACATGTTGAACTCAAATACCTGTACTTTCTACTTCTCACATGTTGAACTAAAATACCTGTACTTTCTACTTCTCACATGTTGAACACAATACCTGTACCTTCTACTTCTTACATGTTGAACTCAAATACCTGTACTTCTACTTCTTACATGTTGAACTCAAATACAGTACCTGTACTTTCTACTTCTTACATGTTGAACCCAAATACCTGTACTTCTACTTCTTACATGTTGAACTCAAATACCTGTACTTTTCTACTTCTTACATGTTGAACTCAAATACCTGTACTTTCTACTTCTCACATGTTTGAACCCAAATACCTGTACTTTCTACTTCTCACATGTTGAACTAAATACCTGTACTTTCTACTTCTCACATGTTGAACACAAATACCTGTACTTTCTACTTCTCACATGTTGAACCCAAATACCTGTACTTTCTACTTCTCACATGTTGAACTCAAATACAGTACCTGTACTTTCTACTTCTTACATGTTGAACTCAAATACAGTACCTGTACTTTCTACTTCTTACATGTTGAACCCAAATACCTGTACTTTCTACTTCTACATGTTGAACTCAAATACCTGTACTTTCTACTTCTTACATGTTGAACTCAAATACCTGTACTTTCTACTTCTTACATGTTGAACACAAATACCTGTACTTTCTACTTCTCACATGTTGAACACAAATACCTGTACTTTCTACTTATCACATGTTGAACCCAAATACCTGTACTTTCTACTTCTTACATGTTGAACACAAATACCTGTACTTTCTACTTCTTAAATGTTGAACCCAAATACCTGTACTTTCTACTTATCACATGTTGAACCCAAATACCTGTACTTTCTACTTCTTACATGTTGAACTCAAATACCTGTACTTTCTACTTCTTACATGTTGAACTCAAATACCTGTACTTTCTACTTCTTACATGTTGAACTCAAATACCTGTACTTTCTACTTCTTACATGTTGAACCCAAATACCTGTACTTTCTACTTCTCTCATGTTGAACCCAATACCTGTACTTTCTACTCTTACATTGTTGAACCCAAATACCTGTACTTTCTACTTCTTACATGTTTGAACTCAAATACCTGTACTTTCTACTTCTTACATGTTGAACTCAAATACCTGTACTTTCTACTTCTCACATGTTGAACCCAAATACCTGTACTTTCTACTTCTCACATGTTGAACTAAAATACCTGTACTTTCTACTTCTCACATGTTGAACACAATACCTGTACTTTCTACTTCTCACATGTTGAACCCAAATACCTGTACTTTCTACTTCTCACATGTTGAACTCAAATACAGTACCTGTACTTTCTACTTCTTACATGTTGAACTCAAATACAGTACTGTACTTTCTACTTCTTACATGTTGAACCCAAATACCTGTACTTTCTACTTCTACATGTTGAACTCAAATACCTGTACTTTCTACTTCTTACATGTTGAACTCAAATACCTGTACTTTCTACTTCTTACATGTTGAACACAAATACCTGTACTTTCTACTTCTCACATGTTGAACAAATACCTGTACTTTCTACTTATCACATGTTGAACCCAAATACCTGTACTTTCTACTTCTTACATGTTGAACACAAATACCTGTACTTTCTACTTCTTAAATGTTGAACCCAAATACCTGTACTTTCTACTTATCACATGTTGAACTCAAATACCTGTACTTTCTACTTCTTACATGTTGAACTCAAATACCTGTACTTTCTACTTCTTACATGTTGAACTCAAATACCTGTACTTTCTACTTCTTAAATGTTGAACCCAAATACCTGTACTTTCTACTTCTTACATGTTGAACTCAAATACCTGTACTTTCTACTTCTTACATGTTGAACTCAAATACCTGTAATTTCTACTTCTTACATGTTGAACTCAAATACCTGTACTTTCTACTTCTTACATGTTGACCCAAATACCTGTACTTTCTACTTCTCATCATGTTGAACCCAAATACCTGTACTTTCTACTTCTCTCATGTTGACTCAAGTACCTGTACTTTCTACTTCTTACATGATGAACTCAAATACCTGTACTTTCTACTTCTCTCATTTCCCAAACAGGCTGGTTCCTTTAGTCTGAATGTGTGTCTGGTGGCGTGGTCATTATTCTTTAGAGTCACTGCGTGCCTATTGGTTGGAACACGATCCGTGTATCCATCACTTCCTGGTCTTCTCTAAAGAAGAGGGACCAATGGAAACGTTGTCATGTTTGCCGTTGTTCAGCATGGAAACATTCATTAGCTAACAATGACATCATTGTTCTATTAATATAAAAGGGAGGTCAGGTACTCTTTAAAGCAGCTGCTTAGCTATGGGTACTTTTACTGAAGTACATTTCAAAGCCTCGTTACTTTGACTTGAGTAAAGAAGTTTAGTCAGTACTTCTACTTTCACCAGAGTATTTTTAAACACGAGTATCTGCACTTCTACTTGAGTAAAGGATGTGTGTACTTTTGGCATCTCTGGTCATTCGGAGATCTTCAGTGAGGTGGACATTGGAAAACATCATGCACAAGTTTCTATTATAAAAAAAAATTGGCTTTCATTTATATCAGAAATAAATTGCACTCAAAAAGCTCAGTCAGAGTTTTTTAGAAAGTCAATTTCAACTGTTTTTCTTGATCTAAAACTTCTTCACAAAGTATTAAGATGACTCATGATAGCTTGTTATCACTGTTCTTTTCATTTCCAGTGATCCACAGTCTCCATAGAGGCGTGACGGTCTTATCCAAATCCCTGGGTGTTTTAATCTGTTAATCTGTATGTTTTGCCTGCGGGGGCATGGTGACATTAAAAACACTCGGCGCACCTGTGCAGGCGGCACGTCTACATGCAGTCATAAAGCCAGCTTGCAAAATCTGCAGCTTACATATTGAACGTGCATTTTGTGAATCATTAATAAAAGACGGCGTTCTCTTCACTCATTCAGAGCCTGAGGGTCCTCCGGCTTTCTGTTCTCATACTCCAACAGCTCCACGAAGCTTTGCATGTACCTAAACAGTCAGAGGGCAAAGGGCAGTTGTTAACAACGCTATAAAACAGGTGTCCAAACTACGGCAGATTAAAAAAAGGTATAATGGAATACGGCCCACAACTGAAACTTTTCTTGTATCGTACTTATTAAATATATCTGTAAACATATATTACACAGTAGTGTTCATGTGTCAATAAGCTCACTTTACAATAAATTCAGTCGATTACATTTGAAAATATGTTCTAACAAATAGAATAGAAGTAGATATATCTTACAAAGTACAAACGAAATTTCTTTGGCAGTAAAAAATAAATAAATAAGAGTGGTAAAAAGCAGAGGAGATCAAATTCAATGTCAATGTGCATATTTACACTACAGTCTAAAATATTATTAGTAAAATAGCCATAAGTATGTCGAAATAGTGGTGCAAGAAGTCGATAAGAAAAAATCCCAATATATACATAACAAACCCTTCCTATTTCCTCTCATGATAATCAATCTGTTTTTAAATTAAATGAAACTCTCTGAAAGCAGATTCAAGTATCAAGAATAATTTACCTACTTTAGATGGATTTTGCTAACGTATAACTGAACTTAAGATGCAGTATACCTCTCGCGAGTGGCCCAGGCCTTCGTATGTTTTCCTGTATGTGGCCCTCTGTGAAAGACGTTTGGACACCCCTGATATAAATCGCATCAACAGGAAGCGATATGAAGTGTCTGGAGGAAGTACCATTTCTGCACCATCTGACGGAGGGCATGCCCAGCAGGGGGTCCGGCAGCAGGTTGGTCTCCCTCATGGTGTTGGCCAGACGCACCGGCAGCTCCTTACGCAGGAACATGTACGACGTTTTCTCACAAGCATTGTCCCGGCCTGAAACACGCAAACAAACAAACACGCAGCTGAGAGAGGAATATCTGGTAGAGATTAACACGTCATCGTTATCTTTCTCTGCCGGGACACAGGTTCAGAATTCTGCTTTTTGTTTTGCCTTTAGTCATCATTGCTCATACTGTGGATTTCAAAAGACACCTTTGAGTTAAATGGACACTGTACTTTTCTGTCACAGCGGGTTTCTCAATCAAAAATTAAAAAGGGGTTTTTCTCCGAGCATCCTGTTTCAAAACACTAAGATTTATAGGTTTTTAAAGGAAAATGTGTCACGAACCCTTTCCAACATGATGAAATAATGACTACATGCGTTTCTTTTAACCTTAAACCCCCTCTGAAACGTGTGCTTTTTTACATAGCAGAAGACTGCTCTTCTCAAACTAAAAGTCTAGTGATTACACCCTGATAAGGAAACCTGAATAAAGCAGTTTCAGGTAAATAATCGGAGTTTCTCCTTGCGTTTTGTTTAAAAACACCCAGATTTATACGTGTCCAGGAAAAATGTGGCCTTAAACTAGAAAAAGACAATTGCAGACAACTCTGATGAAGTGTGACACCTTTACCCAAACAATTTCACATTTCTCAGAAATATATGGGATGATTTAAATTCCGTACTTTCCGGACTATAAAGCGCACGTGCATATAAACCGCAGCAGCTAACTTGTCCGTCTGTCTTGCTCTCGTTCTGTCTCTCGGTTCCACTTTTACTTTGGCGCGCTACCTGTCTCACTCTTTTCCGGCCTCCAGCTTTTCCTGCTGGAGCCATGGAGCCGGTCCTAGAGCCCATAGAGTTAAAGGTGGTTAATTTTACCTGTAAAATCCATAGATTTAGGAGGTTCCCTAGTGGCCGTTAGCTGTACAAAAAAACGGTACGGTATACAACTCCGCTTTTAAGACACTTAAAAATGAAATTGTAATTTGTCACACATGACCTATTTGGTGTCACGAACCCTTGATGAAATAATGACGAAATGCATTTGTTGTAAACCCCCTGAAACGTCAGAAGATCTCTGTCTTGTAAAAAGAGATTCTCGTGTGCAGCTCTGCACCACAGTGACCGTCAGAGGAGGTAACCAGCGGAGAACACCAAATGCCAAAATGGGAGCTGCAGTCAGTTTCAATGTTCAACCTTTAATATGATGACACCTTAAACTCTGCGGACACGCTGTCAAACATTAACCTGAAGCATACGAGTACATCTTAAAGAGCGGGGGAGTCTTAAAGGTTAGAAGGGTTTCACTTTGAGATCAGAGGAAAAACTGAATTACTGCCGTGTGTAATGGTAAAACTCTGTCTCAGGAACCACCGTGACTTTGCATTTTTTAACAACCGAAATGCAAGGTACTCCAACGCCACGTAAAAGCACACACATGCTTCCACTTCACTCCAAAAAAAGGTCTTCACACGATGCACAGACGTGTTGTTCTTACAGGAAGCCTGATACTGGGATTCTGCACTGACCCTAACCTTTCAACACAGAGAGACGTTTCAGTGAAACTCGATGAGCTCGCAGAATAAAAGGACATATCCTCTCAGCAGCAGCTTCCTCTGATTCAGCAACACGGAGGCAGGGCTCCTACATTCTTAAAATTGGGAAATGAAAGCACTGTCATCTCACATTTCAAGTCTCATCGTTAAGTTATTATTGACTCATGCAGAGAGAGGAAAACACTGAGTGCAGGTACTTGGCCCGGCCACACGAGGACGAAAACGGTCGTTTGCTTTACCGTTTAGTGTCATATAGACCGTTCGGCCACACGAGGACGACCGAATACGGCACTAAACGACTGAGGAAACGATAACGGGTCCCAAGGTGGATAGAACGGCATACGCAACGCTCTGGGGGGTCCAACGGCTCCGTGTGTACGCCCTATACGATCATTTTCTGATAATGATGAGGCAATAGCCCCGCCTCTCCCCACCTCTGCTGCTCACCCCCGCTTCAAAGTAAACTGCACCCTGAATTCAGATTATTTATCTTTCTCTCGATATGGACCTAAACGCGAGTGAAGTCTAATCTGACAGGACGGAGACACCTCTCAAACTAGTTATAAATATGTTTATTTTGACTGTCGGCCGGGTCACTCATTACTGGATGAGCTGCTGCATGAGACAGACACTGACGCTGTCCGAAGAAGAGAGGGAGGAAAAAGAGAGGCTCCGTGTATTTTATTATTATATAATATAGAGTCGTTATTCATTTGTTTTAAAGCTCAATAAATAACAAAGAAGACCTTTGACCGGCACTTTTATAATTTTGTCTGGAAGATTTAAACTTTAATACACGTTGACTGGCGAAAAACTCTGCCCGGTTCCCTCGGCCCCCACCGCGGAGAATAAACAGAAGGGCAACCATGACAACCAGCTTCTTCGCTGCTTTTGTGGAGGAAGTTACAGCGCCACCTACAGGCTCCTGCATAGTACTGCAGCTTCTCCAGCGGTTGGAGCTAAACGGAGCGGTCTCGTGTGGACAGACACGATCCGGATAACTATTGCGTGTGGACGGAAGCTTTTTTGCGATTGCGTTTGCGTGAATCCTATGCGTTTAGTCGTTTGCGTCCTCGTGTGGCCGCAGCCTTAGAAAGAGCCTTCTAGGAACTTTAATGTGTGTAATACAAAACTACAATTAATCAAGCTCTGAAAACAGCAGCTAAAGATCGACATCAACCTGAAAGTAAAGAGTAAACATCAGCAGAAGCAAAACCACAGTCAAAAGTGCTGCACTCAAAAGCTGACTGAAGTAAAAGTACACACTCAATATTAAAGAAATATACTTTTTTTGTATACTAATAAAGTAACTTCACTCCGTATGCAAAAGGGCCCATATCAGAATAATACCTTATATATTATTGGATTAAATTGTGTTTATCACTATTATATTACAGTGGAACATACTGCCATCTAAAGCTGTAACATGCACCTTAATGTATTGTATCATTTGAATACCTGAATCTGTAAATAAAATTAAGTTATCATTAAAGGAAGTTAGGAGGAGTATAAAGTAGCATAACATGTAAATAAAAAGGTAAAAATACCCTCAAATGGTACTTTCCCGAGTTAAAGTACTTCCTGTTACTGGCAAACATGAGTAACTTATTTGCACCATTGTGTCACTTGCCCTTTGTATTTCTAAGTATGTTGTAAGATGCATTGCTTCATTGCTTTCACTTTGACACTTCATCTTGTAAATCTTGCAGTTTAAAAAACCCATGTAAGTAATCCTTCACTGCAGACAAACATCTCTATTAATTAAGCAGAGAGTCACGTGTCCACATAGTAAACACCTGCAGAGCCTTCATCATGCACTGTGCTGTTAGTGCAGATAGAGAAAGGAAATGTCATTCGGATGACACCATAACAAAGTGTAATGTTACAAAATGCAATGAATAACTCCAATGAATGAATGAATGAATGCAAGGCCCCTGATATCATCAAGGCTTAAAGACGAAACTCACCAAAATCCAGAAACTGCTTAATGGAGAGAGGGGAGGGGGAGAACCTGGAGTAAAACTCGATTTTAGGGTTGCTGCTTTTCAGCAGAGACACGAAGATCCTCATTGTGCAAGTTTAATTTAAAGATGATGCCTCAGAATGAAATTCAGAACACACACATCTCATCCCCGGTAGTGTTGACAGCAGAACCCGGAAAGTCCTGCTCTCTCCTGCGTCACAGAGGCTCCGCGGGCCACCGGAGGACAGACAGCAGAGAGGAGGGTGAGAATTAATGTCCATAAGGGAGCAGAAACACACCGATGATATGTTGCAAAGAAGGCTTCCTGGATCTACATTGTTGAACAGTCAGTCCAGGACAACACTTTCAAGCTAGACGCGATCACACGTCGACTTCCTGTTAGGGTTTTTCAAAATAAAACAACAGGCTGGAGGAACTAATGGGATAGATAGATAGATAGACAGACAGACAGACAGACCAGACAGACAGACGGACAGATGGATAGATATATATATATATATATAGCAGGGTTCGTACGGTCATTGAAAACCTGGAAAAGTCATGGAAATTGAAAATGCAAATTCCAGGCCCTGGAAAAGTTATGGAAAACATATTTTTCCCAAAGTTTGGAAAAGTCATGGAAATGTAACTAAAGTTGCGTCAAATATAATTTACATTTAATCTAATCGCTGAAATAATCTGCGGTCGCGAGCTGTTATGTGCCATCATGACGCGCATGGTGTTATTTTTTAATATATGAAGCGCGAGCTGTGTGCTCGAGTCTTCCTGCCTGTCGGCTGAACTCTGCTGCTCCGGGATGAGGGTCAGCTACATTATCTCCGGTGTGTTCGTTAACTGTGCGGAGTCACTGTGGCACAGACTGACCGCTGGTGAACAGCTGTTAGGACGGGCCGTTCAGAGCAGAGCGGCAGAGCTGATGTGAACTGAAACGTTTTTCTGTCGCAATATCATTTAAGGAATCGTTGAGCTAGCATACATTGTCACTATCTGCTAACGTTAGCTTTAGCCTTCGTTTTCTAATATTTTTTTTCATAGGCTATAAACAGAGGTGGTATAAGTATAGGTAAAGGTCATTGAGAAGTCATGGAAAATCATTGGTGAAAAAGTGTATGAACCCTGAGAGAGAGAGAGAGAGAGAGAGAGAGAGAGAGAGAGAGAGAGGAGAGAGAGAGAGAGAGAGAGAGAGAGAGAGAGAGAGAGAGAGATTTCCAGTAACAATATAATGCAGAATATTATTGTGTAAAAACATGGATTATTCAATATTAAATTGAATATATAAATGATTTGATTTTAAAGTAGGGAGGGACCCGTTATAGTTGTTTTTTTAAGTGGCTTTTATATATTTTATTGTAATTAAATGTATATATTACTTTTTTTTTTAATTTACAAATGGTATAAAATGGTTCAAACAATTGACATGCCAAAACGAAACAAAGGTGCATAAACTCTATGGTAGCCTTACTTATAATTATAACACACGACACAAACAACGTATTAAATCTATTAAAGACAGTTTAATCTACAGATATCTTAGATTCTATTTTATTTTGAAGGAACATTCTTCAGAGTTCCCTTTTTTTTGCATCAACTTGGACAGTTTGAACCAGATTCAACCGCACTTGACTCTGGCTTGTTGATGCACTGCGGTGATTGGCTGAAAATCAGGAAGTGGGTGACAGCGATGACTCTATTGGACCGGCCTGCCTGTCCATCACCGTGTCTACGTTATGTTGTTTATCTGCAGCCTGCAGCAGGTTATTTCCACCGTCTGTTTACATATGACACATGTGATTTGGTGACTGGCTTAAAACTTGTTTACTGATGCAAAATGTCCCATTGCATTGTAGGAAGGGCTATTGTTATGGCAACTACCTGTAAAAGTATTAAGGCAGGTATGGATTATTATGATGTATTTAGGTTATTTACTACACTGAAGGTATGTAGGTAATGTAGGGAAATACTATTATACTATTATATCTTATTTTGTTCGATTATTATGACTCGTGTAAGTAGTATTATTATGTTGGTTGAGGTTCTCATGACTTATAATTCAATAAATATTACAATAAAACATAACTAGATACACGTGTTCTTTATTTTATGCTTTAATTGTTAAGTTTGTAAAAAAATACTATAATTAGTCAGAAATGCCATCACTATTACCGAAACGAGACACTTTCACAACGTCAACATTATTAAAAAAAAATAAATACAATCATTTTCATTCACATTGAACGATTTGAATTCCCAGATGTTATATTTAAGCAATTCAACATTACCAATAAGCTATGCTTGTTTTATGATTGGAACAGTGTGTGTGAAGTTCTCCTTCCTGCCTAGACATGATGAATATGTACTGTATGTCTGCGTGGTCTTAATAAATATTGAATATGTTAATATTAATTGTACAAACCGTTCAAGAACAAGACAGCCTCTGGGCATAAACACTGCAGCTCATGATTAAGCAGGGGTATCATCCAGATGTA